>DWOQ01000639.1:0-10780 GCA_018251115.1 Codatractus alcaeus
AGGCGTACTATAGATCTAAAAAATTATGAAACAAATCCAAATGGCATGAAGCGCGACGAATTTATTGATAAAATGTTTCAAAACTATATTCTTCAAACACAAAAAGGATTAACAACAACCGAAAATGCAATTACAAGACGTACGGACGATACACAAATTGTTAAAACAAATCAAAACATCGTAAAGGATAACAAATTTATTGATAAAATATTCAAAGATTATATTTTTCAATCACAAATAGGACCTACAACCGGAACAACCGAAAATGCAATTACAAAACGTATTATAGATGTACAAAATGTTTATAAACGAATTGAAGAGCTTCTCGTAAGTGATTCAAACTCACACAATTATACAGAGAAGACAAATGAGAAACGGCAAAAGAATGACGAACAAAACTCGCTTCTAAAATTTCAGAATCAAAAGAGACCCGACAATAGAAACGAAATAAAAGGCATCTATGACTTTCTTTCTACCGTTAATCAGCTTAAAATGTATTCTTCAATCACTTTTCCTCAAACTAATACCACAACATACTCAATAAGAGACAAAGAGTATGTGGAGAATAAAATTGAGACTATTCCTCCAAACAAAGTGAAATACCAGGAAGTTATATTAAATACACCAGAACCAGACACAGAAATCAGAAAAGGAAACGCCTTATCATCCGATTTGGTGAAAGAAGTAGCTGAGACTGTTAAAGACGTTATTATAAAAGATTTGCGCAACGAACTTTCTGATGTTTATCAAAAACCTATAAAATTGACGACAATTGTCTCAACGACTACAACAGGTAATATAAATTTAGTACATCGCATATATTAAAAAAAAATACCTTTCTTGCAATAACTCAAGATTCAATGTTTATTTCAGAAACACCTCCGACTACATCTTCCAAAATTATTACGAAAGAAAAAGCCATCATGGACACTTTCATGGCATTATACGAACAAATAAGAGCCTTAAAACAAACAACATTTGTATTAAAAGCTTCACACAAATCAGGAACGATTGGTAATAATTTCATTCAAGAACTTAAGACCCCTGATATAATTCCACCATTAGCCAATTACCAAGAACTACCGAAGCCAGAAAATAAAGTATCAATTTTACCAGTTGCTAATTATAATATAAAGCATGACGATGATTTAAATCCACTTCATCCGAGGCAAATATGGAATCGCCCTTTACCCTTAACTATACAAACAAATTCAGTAGAGATTCAACCACTAGTCGTTCCTATATCAAAGCCACAAAGTTTAATTCGTCAAAATATTGTAGTAAACTCCATACAGAATGTTCCAATTCGACATCCTAAGCAATCCATTCCGAGACAAAATAGATACTCGGGCATAAGCATGCATAGAAACAGAACACATAGATATAACAAATATAGCCCGTTAAAACGATCTGAGGGACATAATGTTGCACGCAATCCAATCCGCATCGGTTATCAAGACCTGAGACACGACGACGTCATAAGATTTAGGATGAAGAATAATGGAAACTCAAGAATCGATACGGATTATTATGAGAAGATAAACTTTGGAGACTCCAAGACTGGGGACAATGGACATAGTGTAGGTTTTGCTCATCGCAACATTCCGAGATTTCACGAGAGATTAGAGAGATTGGACGATAGAATAGAAGCTATTTCTGATAAAGATACTGTTGATAAACGAGAACGTAACAGCGATGATGTCCCTGAAAGAGAACAACTCTCGCTCATAGACATGAAAAAAGGTGCGTCCTACGACGACACACATTTCAAAAACTTTCTAAAAACTCAACAGAAAGTCACGGATATTTTAGAAAGAATTCTAGCAAGCAGACCAAAGACTAACACGCCTCGGAGTGTAGAAACTGCGTAGCTAAATATTATGAATAATTGTACTTTGGAATTCTTACAAATAAAAATCATGAACTTATTCAATAGTTTTTTTTTTTTAAATGGAAAGATGGACTTTACGAACATGTGTAAAATATCCATATTATGCAGTTAATAATAAAAAATGAATCATTAATTCATACTCCTTATGTATCCAATTATGCCTTATAACATTTGTGTAAAGCTGTTGTGTTCTGGTATTGTAACATCATAGCCTTCTGTCCCCCCAGGCTTGAGCCCCATTAGGAGCTCGTCTCAAAACACCCGGTAAAGCTGTCAAGGCCACTAAGGCCAATAGCAATTACACGATTCGAAAAAAAAAAGGTATCGTAAGGCAGAAGGAACCTTAAGTAAGACACATTTTATTTCTGTGAAACAGCAATACATCTGTAATCGACGTTAGATACAAACTCCTGTCCAATTTGGTTTCAATTACAGATTACCCAAAACTTAACAACCAATGGCAATGCTTATGTGGTAAGAAAGAGTCACTTAAGCGAGATATTCCGATTTAGTCCTCAGGAATAAGAACGCATTTGTTGCAGATCTGAAGCTGAATTCAATGCTCTCTAGGGTTAATTAACGTGTTGTGCTTACATTTTATTGTGTCATTGCCTATATAATATCCATTTCTGCACTGTTTACAGTGTCGATGAGCGGCGGAGTCCAGTATACAAGTAGACTGCATTATTATTTGCAATAACTGATTTAAAAACATATCTAAAATACAGCCAAAAATCCAGCTTAGCTGGTCAAGTGGATCACCTGCGAACCGCCATGCTCCGTGTCGATGTACCGCGGCACGGGGAAGCGGCTCTGCAGTATCTCCTGCGCGTCGTCGACGGGCGCCCGCAGCAGCTGCGCGAAGCTCTCGTACTCCGGCATCTCCTGGTAGCGGAGCGCGCGCCACTGGGCTATCGTCTGTACGGAAGTACGATACATTTGTTATTGATCTGACTGATATATACACATTAATTCCAAAATCCTGTTGGTACGAGACTTTACAGCAATTTTTAGGGTGTTTGTTATGAAATAATATTGTTAAAAAAGCAGATGAGCATCGAAAACATGCACACAACCACATTACGATTTCCGGTGTCGTGGATATCATTTAAAAAACACAAAGAACCAGAACAGAAATCTAAATTCATCAATTTCTGGCTGGCCAAGGATCGAACCCGGAACCCCTGCGTGTCGATCCGGTGAATCTTTATAATTAAAATTATATTGTATCTACTGTTTTTCGGAGTGACACAAATGCTTGTGTGAGGATACAGATGTATTTTGGTCTGCCTTTTTTATGTTCATACAAAACTTATACACATACGAACGGGCGTGTATACAAATGTGCAGCGCAGATACGCACCTATTATGAGTGCACCATTAAAAAACAATCAGTAATCGCATACACGTTCCACAACGTAGAATCTAGACTTAATTATGCATGACTTATAAAAACTACATAATCGTACCTCTCCATGATATATTAAGATCTGGAAGAACGTGTCCATGAGCAGGATCCGGTCCGGTTGTATAGAGGACGTATCCAGCAGAACAGGCTCTGGCGGACCTCCGAAACTGTAGGAATACAGGATCGGCTGGATCATGATCAGCGACTGCGTGAGATCCTCACGCATCAACATGTGTCTGGAAACAGAACAATATTAAATGTGCAATACAGTGTAGAAATGATAGCCCACATCAGTGGCCGTCTAGGATCAAGAGCCAGGTTTGAATCCAAAGCATGTGCTAGGATTTTATCTAAGAGCATAGAAGAGTAGACCGCCATCATGTTTTATAGACCTGTTTAATATATTTGTTTATTGTGATTTGTGAAAACTTTAAATTAGTTCTATTTTATTCATATCTTTTTTTTCTATAGATTTTGTAATTAGCTGTAAGTTTTCCTTAAATGAACAAATAGGTAAATATACTTTACATGTTTCGAAAATAACATTACACAGGGCTTTGAAACTTGGTGTTTTTAGTAAATATGTATTATATATATGCTCATATTCAAAAATTAGAGACTGTATTTGATTCGAACGCAAAAACAAAACCCGCGTAAGATGTCGAAACCAATAATTTGTGTATTCACAGAAGCATAATCACGAATAAACTTATATAAACTTATAACAAATACAACCACATTACCTGTAAAAGGTCGTCTCGTCGGGAGAGTTGTTGAACACCTGCAGGAACTGCGAGCGACGCAGATGATACATGAACTGCGGGTACAAACTGAAGTTCTCCGACAGGCGGAAACTATTCGGATCGTCCTTGCCGTACTCGCCGAACTTCTGACACTGTAACATACAACATTACACTGAGATATGTTATTTAGTTGCCTACAACCATTTTAATGTGCCACCACAGACAAATATAGAAATGGTGTAGGAAGGCTTGTAAAGCAAAAGTGGAGGACATCTGTATTCAAAGAATAAATTAACACTTTTTTATTTGATGAAATATATGAGAAAATATGATTTTTATTTGGAGTATATTTGATTATGTCTACAATATCATCCAGGCGACTTGCTTGAAAATATCAGAATACTGCTGTAGCAACTCCTGTGGTCTTAATTAGATCACCCTCTTATCTTATTTTAAATACATCACATGTGTCTATGATTGACAATGTCCGCTTAACCTCAAATGTACACGTCTACTGGCTTTAGTGTTTGTCACCATTAACATAGCAGTCTAAGTATAAGCATATGGTATCAAAGCTCCTGTGCACGTACCAATCTAATAAGCATCCTGTCAAGCCAGCGCAGCACGTCGGGCCCGTCCTCCTGCTCCGCGCGGTACACCACCAGTCGAGCCATCACCACAGCTGCCGCCTCCTGGTCGAAACCGGCAGCTATGTGATGTAAATTCACGGCTGCATCACCCCAACTGTGAGACGAAATTGTTATTTACAACATGATATAAATACAACACGATATATTGTATAATAAATAAAAACTTATCGTGAGTATCGTTACATATTAGAATACGCTTTCTACACTCCTAGCTCCATACTAAAATTCCGTGTGTCGTGAGTGCCATGTACACACACAAAGACGATACACAAATACCCAGACCAAGAACAGAAATCTAAATTCATCGTTTATATTTCTGACTGGCAGGGATCAAACACAGAACCCTCTGCGTGTCAGACCGGTGCAGTGACTGCATCGCCACGCGAGTTATCAAACAGCTTACAACAAACAGTTTAACGTGTTTTAAGGTTTTAGTTAAGACAAAATACTGCAAGTGACAGTTTGTAGCCAATTTGGGTGAGAAATAAGTGAATAACATTAAATAATGAAATGGACTAATATTTCTTCTAAAAAACGTTGATATAAGATATTGGGATGGGATACCCTGTCTCTTGCCCACTTTTAAAATTGCCTACGAAATCACCCTCATGATAGCTTAGTTGGATTTTTAATAAGCTATAGCAGTCTACTTCACTTCAAACTTGAGAATGACTCCAAACACAGTTACAATGCAATATGTCAGTTACTAAGCAGCATCATTTCCCAGGGCAAGTTATAATTAACAAAGTCAAACAGATAATGGACTGATCTATGTATTCATTAGACCAACAGAAAGATACAAAGCACTCACTTCCTAGCCACAGTGGTGACTCTGACACGTCGCTGGCCGCTCGAGTGCTGATACTGCGTTATGAGCTGCACGCATCCACGACCCCCTTGAGGGACAGGCGCCGCATGTTGATTTACCACCTGGAATTGTATGTACAATACTATACTGCCTATACAAAATGCATATTTTTGCCCTTTAAATATACTAGATTACCACCTAAAATTACATATACAATACTATACCATCTATATAATGATCATTCTACAACAAAAATACTACATTTTACATTAAACATACAATAATATTTATAGCACTGTTATGAGGTTTTGAGTTGGTCTTAAAAAAGAATTGCATTACACCAATGTAAAAAACAAGTTACAGCTTAAAGTTAAAAACAGTTACAACAATGTAAAAAACAAAAACCATTCTAGATTCTATATTTAAACACACCAATCAAACCACATGGGGAAGTAAAATAAAGTCAGAACTGAAAGTATCAATTGTATATAAAAAAAAATCACATATTTTATGTACCATATAATTGAGAGATAATTAGTGTTAGTTGTCAAATTTACCTCAAAGAAGATGGCCATAGTAGTGCTGGGCGTAAACGTGCACATCTTCCACTGGCTCGTGTTACCCATGCCCACCTCCTGGTCGGACACGCACGGCCCCTTCACGTTCAATGACACGCAGGAACCAATCGCACCTGAGACTGTTATAAACAAGATATTTATAATGATAATTAAGCAATGACTTTGTCTCAAATGGAACTATTGATAATAATATTTGCTGCTGTGTTCTGGTCCTCAGGAGTAGGAACACACCATATCTGTGGCACCCCTCACTTATAATCCTCAATTTGTCAGTTTTAGCACCCTTCACAATGTCTACCACCGGCTTAGTCAAGCTGAACTCCAAGCCTAATCAATATCCACCCGAGTATGTCATCAACATGACAGATAATGCATTTTTAGGCAAATGTTACATGAATAACCACTGTCATCTATGCTATGCCATTATATTATTACATGTAATATACCAACCAAGATCAACCAACACATTTATGACCAAAAACAATATCATTGCTAGAATGAGATATTTGTAGTGTTGTAAGGTGTAACTTACTTTTTAGTTCCCGGCTGCATTTCACTTCTAAAGTTCCATTGAACGCCATCTTGTAATCTCCCTTCTGATCCTTAGCAAAAACTCGTTGGAAAGTCTGCTTGAATAGAGACGAGTTGAAAGAATCGCCCATTACCATGTGCCCACTGAAATTTACAGACAAAACATTCTTAAATCAAATCCTGCAAATTGTGTATTAACTATGTGACACAAATAGTTCTCAAACTTAACATGAGATTCATATTTATAATTTGCACTTAATAAATTACTCACAGCAAACCAGAAGAATATTAAGTATGTAGTAGATGAATCTAAAAAATGCAAGTCATACATAAACAAATCTATACCAATTTTCAACAGACTTAAAATGAGTAGGTTGTCAATACAATAGCTGTTTTTTGTTTGTAACCTCTCTGTAAGTTATTTTTGCCGATTTGGTATCTCTTTTTTTTATTGAAAAGGGGTGAACATACAGCAGGGACCTCCTCAGACTCAAATAGGAATGTACAGCAAACGAAATATTCCTAGGTTTATGACAATCCAAGACAAGGTAGGTAAATAGGGAGATGTTATGATTTAAGTGGGCTCTTCTTAACATATTTGGCATAGTAATTATTACGATTGAAAAAAGTAATAATAAGTAATTCAATTACAGATATTATTATAAGTAGAAAAGACAAAATCACTAACTTAGTGATAAGCAACTAATAATTATAGCATTATCAAGAAATATTATGTAAAACAGACATTACATTATTGAGGACATGATGAAACGTTGTCATCACAAAGGCAACAATTATGCAACAACTCACCCAGTTGAGTTGCAACACTGCTTCATTTCCATCAATCCAGTTTGATCTAAGGCACATGAGTAAATATCAATGGAATGGCCATTAGTTGCTGATCTTAACGACAATGCTTCATAATGTTTAATAGCCTTCTTCATGTATTTTGCATTATCCTTCTGAATGTCGTGATGTGACCGGATAGGCAGTTTTAATTCATCGTTCACCACCTGACCTGGCCCTTGAGAGCACGGACCTCCAAGGAACATCATGATTCTCGCGCCTGTATTTGGGTATGTAACCTCCAATAATCCAACAGCTAACGAAAGAGCAACACCACTGCTTCTTAAAGGTCTCTTGCCGACTCCAAGAGGCCATGGATCACGACCAAGTTCACTCAATAAGTCCGTTAAAGCCATATCACACTGTTTTACAGGTTGTAGGAAACGATGTGCCGGTGGCTGGGGTGTCGGTGCGCCTGGACGTTGTTGGGGGTTTGTAGCATTCACACGGCCAATGCCCAGTTGCTCTTTGAGCTGTTTTGCTGTCAGGTCTTTGGTGCCCTTGAATACGTAACATTTGTATATACCCTCGGTGCCTGAAAAACATATTTTTGCTTCATGAAACTGTTGGATATTATTTTACTATTGTATTCTATTAATATTATATTTTTAACTATACATCAAAGACAATTACTTTAGATGAAACATATACCTGTTTATTTAAGTCCACCGATTGAGTAAATTCATTATAACAAGTGAAATGAAATCAAGAAAATAAGATGATGTTATTATCGTATTATCATCAATCATTATTATTAATTATAATGATGATGATGACGAAAAAACAAACATGTGATGAAACCCAACTCCAAAAAAAAAACCATACCCAGTTCATGTATTTGCACCATACGACCAAATGTTATGAGACCAACAAGTGCATTCTGGGGCATCAAGCTAAGGGATGTCTGCAGAGAGTCCTTCAAGGCCCCCAGTTCCTCTTCATCCAGGCAAGTGTCCACCACGAGTAGGAAGATGGGTGGCATGCTCTGAGCTCTTGTGATGGTGTACTCAATTGTTGAGAAGTTGGGAATAAGCTCTGCTGGCTGATGCTGCTCTGATATAGCGGCATATTGGGGAGGGAACTGTGAAATAATAAAAAATTAGATTAAATAAAATAAAGTATAGCATAGAGTATTATGCTATTGCAATGAATGCAATTGCAATTCATTCATGTCTATAAGAGAAAAGATCAATTGCAATATAATATAATATACAGCTTATAATAAAAGCTTAATGTAATATAAAGCTGATGAATAATATAAAATTCCAATATGAAAAATACTTATATATAATTAGCCTATGTTGCCTTTTCTTGAGGTGAAAGACACATTTAAAAATATATGATTAACATTCTTATTTATCATAATGCAACACTGTAGACAAATAAGTTTAATTTTAAATCGTATTTAAAAAATTGGTAATGATCGGGTTCATGAGCGAAACATATTAACAACCGATGTCGCTACACGAAATTTAATAAAATAGGGTTAAACACAAACTTACAGGATTTCGCTGGAAGCAGAAGTTACAGACCCACAACTTGGCTCTATAGTCGACTTGGCACATCGGATTCAAAACGGCGCGGCACGTATTACGTGTACATAAGACGGGATCGTACTGAATCGGTGGCAAGTCTGGCCGCTCTTTCAGCGGCTGGTACAGACAAACCAGGGGCACGACGAGCCGCGTCGCCTCGATCCTGCTTGATGGCCACACGTTCCACGTGAACCTTATGCCGTCCCGATCTTCATTCTGCTGAATAAACTCCTCGTACGTCGCCATATCGCTGATCAACTGCGCAAACACCAAAAACAATAAGCTTACGCCGTTAAATGAACCATTTAATACATTTATTACAGATATTTACGTACCAAGCTGCCCTGTGGCGACTTATTAATGATACATGTGTAATTTCTCAATGTCTATTTATTACTCATTCACAAATTATAATAACATTAAGATTTTACAGCAGACGGGCGAGTCTGGCTGATTTGGCAATTGTCGAAATATTTTGTCAAAACCATCGACACTAAATTTGTAGCTGTCACACCGGCCACGTCATTTTTGATAACGAAGCAACTGAAAATAACTTAAAAAAATTATTAAATAAATATATGAAATCTAATAGAAATGAAACGAATCTACTAGCAATATAATAACAAATAAATATTATAAAACGTGCTGTATTATAATATACATTGTTTATGGTGCACTAACAACACCACAATATCAAAGACAAAATAGATTAGTCTCCCATAGACATATTAAGCATTCTTGTTTATGGTATACGGTATTACGTTCCGTTTAATACATTGATTATTTTTTTATGACAAAAAGTGGTACAAATCTCAATCATGATATGATTAAAACAAATTACAAATACAAGTAATATAAATAAAAGTTCTTTCATAGCTAAACAAAATTAAAAAATATCACAATAATTCTAAAAAATAATTACAATCTGTGGAACGCACTCATGACAAATGTGTACCGAAACGTTCAGTGCAGTAATGAAACGTTATTGAATGAAACATTTTTTTTATTTTTAGGACATAGTAAATTATATTTCAATTGTTGGACATGATTTGTAAAATAACTTTTATTATAATATAAAACAACACTCGTTTTTGGAACTATAAGTGGAACTAAAATTAATGATATGTCATTGCTTTGTTTTAAGAGCAGGAAGTTTACGCCAAAAAGTGCGACTGCGCACTGGCCAAATTAGTAGGTAGTGTGAAAGAAAATGGCGATCAGCGAAAGGCGTCCGGAGTTAACGTGATGAAAAACATTGTTAAAAGCTCAATTACATAGTGTTATAGTTATTAATTGTGTCAGATGTAGATTAATTAAGTGTTAATGAATAGTGATTGTGTATAAAAATGGCTGCGAATACGTACAGAGTCGGCGGTAAGTAACAATAATTGGTTATTTTTGTTGTAGCTTCGCCGGTTCACCGCCAGCCGACTAGCGGTGCTTTGCTTTGATTGTCGTACCTTCATTAATTGCTCACATTAATTAGTTCAGTAATGTTACATGTCGTGGTTTCATGATATTTCAGTGTAACTCGGGGTTGTTTATAAATTGTGCTGTAAACGCTACGCGTGTAAATGTATTATTTATTTTACCAAATTTCTTCAAATAGGACATTAGCATTTGCATCTAGGTATCATTGTATCGGCTCGCGTATCTGCGTATGTCTGGTTAGACACGAGAGTGTGGTCGTTGGCGGGCGGTTTGGCTCGCATTTTCTGGTTATCGTTGAAGTTTTGATGGGTTTGACATGCGATTTTAGGTTATATTTGATGTTGTCATAACAGTTTTAT
>DWOQ01000640.1:0-10780 GCA_018251115.1 Codatractus alcaeus
ATATAATTCATAAAATAATATAAAATTTAGTACTAATCATTAGAAAAATCGCTTGATTGACAAAAATATATATTGTTACAAATTCCACATTTGGTTTTCAAAAGTTACAGTGTATTGGATTGGTAGGGCAGCCCTCCTGGTTTAAGAAATGTATGTTACAGAAACAAATTATACTCGATAAACAAATTATACTTATGAACGGCAAATACGAAGTTACTTAATAAAAAAATACCCTGATTAAAAATATCTAATTATTTTCAAACGACTGCACGTTTTCTTCAATCATAACTAAGAACTCTCGATCAAGACATCAAGTAAAAACGTAAATTCAAATATTTTTTTCTACTTAGGACTTAAGATGCCACATACACAGATACACACGTTAAACTAAAAAACCTACTTCTGTTGTGGGGATTGAAAATATATTTTTGGATATAATTTCATATAATCATACTAAATTACTTAAGACAATTTTGGAGATGGGTATAATGTATGTATAGCTATTAATATGTAAAAAGCTAGATCATAATTAAAATAAAAAACTTAGATCATCAACCTGGTTTTTATTTCATGGAGTACTATTTAATATATTGCTAGAAATTTCTAATTCAAGTTAATTAATCTAGTTAGCTTGGCACGCATCTCTGATTTTTTGAAATTATGAGCGTATTAGAAATTAATTACTAGTTAGATGGTGTACTAATCACTAGCTAGATGGAGTAGGAAGATTTACATGCCAAAGATTTCTAAAAAAAATAAGTTCTCTAAGGTCTGAAGTCTACCAATCCACATTTGGCCAGCGTGGTGGACTATAACCTAAACATTTTGTACTGTGAGCGGAGACTTGTGTCGAGCAGTAAAAGAAAAGGTTTATGGTGAAGCCCTGTTGTTACCTGATGTAGAATAATTATTATTTTTTATTGTGTTTTAGTTAGAATCTTAAAAGGTCTAAAGGCTTATATAGATTGTATAGATCATAATCGATGTACAAAGTTAAGCAACTTCGGGTACAGTCGTCTATAGGATGGGTGATCGCTAGTGATTGACGTGCGCTTTCATGCTTCCAAATAGTGATGAGCAAGCAAGACATTGTTCTTGCAGTCTTGGTCATGACCAACATCATACACTAGTGACCGAAACCGATACCAAAACTCTCTTGGTTTTGATCTTGCTTTACTCATCACTACTGCCAAAGACACATTAAGTATTCCCGTGTTATACGTTTTATGTATGTATGTAAGTATTCCCGGTCGTTATCATTGGATAGCAATTGTTAAGCCAAGCTGGAGGTCCCTACGATATTGGAAATGATCGTCATCACTGTCAAGTACTAACTTTGTTGCCTATCCGGGAAAACTTACGGATGGAAATAAGCCAGGGTGCCAGCCATAAACATGTTTTTTAACATTTCAGATTTTTTAAATTCTCTTATCTTATCCAAGCCAATTCTGAGTGTAATGTGAATTTTTAGGGGGATGACTGTCACATCCGGGAGTGTGACGCTGAACAAGGATGAGAAGAATCTTATAGGCATAAGCATAGGCGGAGGAGCGCCCCTATGCCCCTGTTTATACATCGTACAGGTAAAGCAAGGCATTCTGCATCTTCATAAAATTTAAAAAAGCCGAAAATTATATATAAATCCTAAAATTAAAAAATGGGCACAGTCATCTGGCATAGAGAATCTGGAATTAGCGAAATCATCACGGAGAAACCTACACGCATAAAAGTTCCATAATGTTCTCAAAAGTATATGAAGTGTACTGATCCGCACTTGCCTAGCTGTGACAGTGATTGGGCCATTGATTCTGAAGCGTCTGTTGACTCGAATAAGTATATGGCCAAATCGCTATAAAAACATTTATTAGTATTTATTAATTTTAACCTTAAGTAAATTTCTTTCTTTGTATCCATTCCAGATCTTCGATAACACCCCAGCAGATAAGGATGGTACATTGCAAAGCGGAGATGAGTTAGTCGGAGTCAATGGCCAGACTGTTAAAGGGAAGACCAAAGTTGAAGTTGCCAAAATGATTCAAGCTGCGAAAGTAAGTTCAAGTGAAAATTGGCTATTATAATAGGCGGTTATATGGTGAAGTACGCTCCAGACCTTCTCCATTTATGAGGCGGCACCAGTGCTCATCAGTGGGAGTAAACGGGATTGCAGTCATAACACCTGTTTCTGCCTAACAGCATTGTGCCTAACAGCACTTCTGTGTTCTAGTTTAAAGGATGTGGTAAGACACGACACATGTAACTTAGTTCTCACAAGGTCAATTCAAGTTGGGTACCAATCCTATCTGGGGATTAATCACAGGCATACATACATAGCCGTAATCACGTGAAAGAGGAAAGTTTTGTGACAAGTAACCTACGATATTTATGGAATGACCACTACTACATAATGACACTATTTCAGGATGAAGTGACGATAAACTACAATAAGCTTCACGCGGATCCGAAGCAAGGCAAGTCGCTGGACATCATAATGAAGAAGATGAAACACCGTTTGGTCGAGAATATGTCGTCAGGGACTGCTGATGCCCTGGGTTTATCTAGAGCCATTCTTTCGAATGATTCCCTAGTGGCCAAGTTGAACGAAATGAGAGACACCGAGAATACTTACAAACGACTAGTGGAACATGCGAAAAGGTAATTTGGTAATTTGGAATATTTCTCCCCAGAAAATTCAATTTTGCGGCTTTCTTCATTGTTAGACTTTTTTTTCTTCATACAGTTAATAGGCAAGCGTGGGCATGTAAGGGGGCAGATGAGCATAATTAAGTCAAGCCTGGAGGGACAGAAGATTATAACCCAAAAGGTAGGGAAGGTTTTGGTCCTTCTTTCCAGGTTCCTAGACCGTTCGCTTTCGCTTAAGGGAGGGTAGATTACGAACCCAATGATCGCCGCAGTCTTGGCCATCCGTCTCTTATTATATTGGGATTGTTTATTCAAAGGGCGATCGTTTATTCAAAGCTGATCCAATGCACGGTACCTTTTGTGAGGTACGGCTTAGGTCAGTTACTCTAATGTACAGAGTACTGGAAAGTTACGATTCGTTACGTTACGTCACTCGGGGATACTGTGTGACGGCCGTGTTGTAATGGGGTCCTCGTCTCCGCCGGTGGGGACAACGCCAGTTCAGTGTTTCTAGGGGTTGAGGGAGGAGTTGCTGTTGATAGGGAAATTATCGAGTGTCACAAAAAGGGACCAGAGCAAAAATCGAAGTACTGCATCGCATGGTTATTCTGTTTACATTTTAACACCCACAGATACCCAAATGCACCTTTTACACAAATATGAGTGTCAATTTTACAATTATTTTTCTTAATTGTAAGTTGGCACTTACGCAGGTTGATTTCATCTTATTCTATCAATTTTGGAATCAACATTTTTCCAGTTCTATCCCTATTTCTTCTCCCTATTAGATAAACAGCACATTAAATACAAAAAAATGAATGCATTAAAAATATATTAAACGGTAGTTAATTTATCTTTTGCTATCGCTTTTTGGGACATTTAAATCTTTCGATATCCAGAATTAATATTACAATTAAGAATAGATTATTCTACATTCTAGAATGCTCAAGTCGTATTTCGACTTGCTCCAAACTTACAAATCTATTGGCGACATATTTGCGGCGATCGGTGTTAGGGAACCCCAGGCAAGGGCCTCGGAGGCCTTCACGAAGTTTGGACAGTACCATCGAGAGCTGGAGAGGGACGGCATCAAAATGCTGAAGACTTTGAAACCGGTAAGGTTTGTATTATTTTTGCGGCAAGAATCAATCAAAACTTTTAATACGAAGGTAATAAGTTAATAAAAAGTTTAGTAATAAATAGAGAGGACAAATTAAGCCTAGTATATTTACGAGAAAAATATAAAATTTGAAACCTAGTATTAATTAATTATTAAATCATAAAAATTATAGCATAAAACCTAGTATTAATTAATTTATTATTATTTTTTATAAATTATAGCCTAAAACCTACTTTAATTAATGATTAATTTATATAAATTATATCCTGAAACCTACTATTAATTAATTGTTAAATTATAGCCTTGCTAATAAATGATTTAATTAATTTTATAGTATTCATTTAAGGGTAATTTATATAAATCATAGCTCACAACCTATTATTCTATGGTCTCTATCTGTAGTGATATTCTATTAGGATAGATTTTTAGGACGGGTAATTTCTATTTCCAGATCCTAGCTGACATGGGAACGTATCTTCACAAAGCTATCCCCGACACAAAACTAACGATTCGCAAGTACGCCGATACGAAATTTGAGTACCTGTCGTATTGTCTTAAGGTTAAAGAAATGGATGATGAAGAATACGGCTACAACGCTTTACAGGAGCCCTTGTATCGTGTGGAGACTGGCAATTATGAATACAGGTGAGTAACTCATAGGTGAGAAACAGGCAATCATGAATACGGGTGAGTAACTGGTAACTATGAATACAGGTGAATAACTGACAATTATGAATACAGTTGCGTAACTGGCAACTATGAATACAGATTAGTTACTGGCAATTAAGAATACACGTGAGTATATCCTAAAATAAAGCAATATTATGAGTATGTACAATTATAGTAAGTACTGCTATAAATCCTACTCGTTTATACCAGTGACAGACTTCTCAAGCGTGTCGTTAATTATGTATACTTATCAGGACTTTCAAACAGGAGGAAAAGTTTTGCTAGTGGAGTAAGCTCCACTAACTAAGCATATAAATATCAACACGACATAGTAGGACGCATTTTTAAAAATAATGACACGTACTATTAATTTCATAGTAGTTTATAATTAATTAAAAGTTTTTTTTTTGTAATTGATAATAGAGGCATATGATATAGGGCATGAAAATATTACCAAAAATCCGGTGGAGTCCAACGAAAACGAAGACTAAGTTGGAATACCTTGCTCTATACTGTATTATTGCATTTATTATTACATTATTTTTTTCTTTGAACTTGCTAATTATTGGTAACAATCGCAAAGCCTTAATATTGTCTTACTATTTACTGTAGCAGGCTAGGTTTCAATATAATTCAGTATACGATGTCTTAGGCGATGGTGGTCAATAAAAATGGTTTTTGAGATTTTTACGTGGGAAGTATAAAGGTCTATGCGTATTTAACCTAGTTGTAAAAAAAAAATTGACCCACAGATTGATCCTCCGCTGTCGTCAAGAGGCCAGGGCAAGGTTCGCGAAACGGAGGCTCGACGTATTGGTCAAGCTGGAGCTGCTTGACAACAAGAAGACTCAAGACGTCGCGTACCAATTGAAGCGGTTCATACAAGGGCTGACCGTTTATCATAAGTAAGGTTCATATGTAAATAGCGAAATTTAAGAAAATAATATGTGCAAAAATAATATGTAACAAGTCTTAACATTACTTACCAGAGTATTAAAAAAAGAAGATTTGAAATCACGCAAACTTCACAGATTCATGTCAATGTGACGTTATAAGTTCTGTGCTGGCAATCTCTGCTCTATGTAACTATATGTTTAGTTCATATTGTCAATGTTTGATATCAAACTGTCAGTGTCATGGTTTCAAACTGTCAATGTCAAACAATTGCACGTAAAAATCATTGTTTACGTTCATACAAACGAGTATATTGTCTGTCATACGGGTAATTTGTCTATGGTAATAGCAATAAAATGTATATAATATTGTTTAATTTATCAAATTGATGATAACACGGATAACTGTCTGACCTACGCTAATAACAATTTTTGTATTTTAATATGTTTACAGTGAAACAATGGATCATTTGAAGGAGAACTGTTCCCTGTTCCCGGTTGAAGTGGATCTCTCCCAAAATGCTTTCCAATACAAATCTACGGCGCAGATTAATCAGGTATAATAATTATTTTAAGAAATTATTTTATCATAACTTGATTGTTAAAACACTGTTCAACCATTGATTCCTGAAAGGTTTTCTTAATACTAGCAATAAAATAATAATTAGTTTTTAAAATATAACTATATACAAAATATACCATGTGAAAAATGAAAAACAGATTAGAACTTCACAATACATATTTTTAATGTTCACATGATTTAGATAATAGAAAAGTTTTACTTTACCTTCTATCATGTTAGGCTCAATTCTATATCACTGAGTTATAACGCTTTTAGTTAATAATTATATAAACGGCATTTAAGTAATCGAAATCAAAATTTAACAGGATAACCAGGAAGATGAGGATGAAATAGAATATGGGAGGGAAATAAAGGAGTATCACGATATTTGTGATGACACCAAGGATACGAAAGTCACAAACCGTAGAGAAACCAAAGACAAGGATGACACCGACTCCTCAGAGCAACTCTTGCCGGGACTTACTGACCTTTCTTTGGCAGATGTCAAGACTGACACTGACAACTTGACACTCTTGACCGAATTGGGATTAGTCGACACGAACCCTGGCGATGATTTTGGCGATTTCCAAAATGGGTTGCTCGACGAGTTTATGCCTAAAGGCAACGACGTTACGGAGGATGTGTTTGACAAACTTCTCAACGACCTCTGTAAATAAGATTCGTGACATTTGACAGGTGTCAAAACTGAGAGTGACAGTTGGAAAAGTGATTAGAAAAGTCATATTTAACCAATACCGTTTGTCTGTGACTTCATATACATAATTTCTATTAATCTTAATCTTTTATAGTCTAATCTTGAAAAAGGCATTAAAAGAAATGATGTAGATGCAAAAGCATGGTCATCATGATATAACGAAGTGTCAAAAATATTTTGGCGATTAAAATCAAAAATGCATACCGGGATATACGCGAAGAAAAATATACAGGATCTGATGAAATAAATGGGATGCAGAATTGTTTGATTGGGTGACATATAAATGTGAAACAATAAATCAATATCAATACAGGACCTCAAATAAAAAGAGTATTATTTTATCAAATTATGTTATTTATTAGATAGGTTTGTGTACAATAAAGTTATATTATAACAAAGGGTTTTATTTTCCGTTCCAATTATAGTATTTAAGTTATTTTTGTACTCGTAAAATGTAATAAATGTTGTATATACATTATTTACAACAGATAGGCAAGTTAATTACAATATAAAAATACACGTTTGATTATTAAACAGATTACAGACTACATATCCAAAATGACTACAGTTTTCCAAATTAAAGTAGTTAATTTGAAATTTCCGATTTAGTTAATAAAATATTTTGCTTAAAATTTAAAAAACTGTTACGTAATATATTTTTCTGTAAGGTTTACATTATTTAATGAAATGTACATTTTTTTACGAGAGAATTTATTTCCGGCGCAACAAATTTGGATGGTAGCTTACAGAATGTGGTAACGTGGTTAGAAATTTGCAATAAATGTATTAATTTACGTCACATAAAAATAGTTCAACAAGCGACACCCACATTTGATATTATGTACATTACATTACATTACATATTTCATATGCAATTTTATACTTTTAATATTGTTTTACATTAAAAATAAATTATGTATGTCGTGTCCAGTGCGAATCCAGTATTTTAGGAGGGATTTTTCCCCTCTCTTAATTCGCTACTGTTAGTGCCTAAATCATGTTAAGGATACTAAATAGGTACATTGAACATTTGAAAATATCAATGTTACAAGTTTTATGTTCTATTGAGCTTTGTCAAATCTTTTTAAATTTTTATACTTAAGTAAGTATTATTAGTATTACAAATGTAATCATTTTTATCATTCTGTTTTAAAAACATTTATTAAATCAATTCAGTTAAAGTTAACTGATTTGTTTTACCTTAAAATAAGGTTACACATAAAAACAGCAATTTACATCCTGGCTTTTAAATTTTTTGACATAAATTTGACGTAAAAATATGTTTTACAGAGTTTACACTAAAGTATTTGACATACGCAAAAATATTTTTTCAGTAATTTCAATAACCGTTAGATATTACTGGTAGGCGAAAATTGAGAGCATAAATTAAAAATATGAAAATTAGTATTCTATCCATTTAGCTTCCATTCTGTACAGACATAGAAGATAGTACATAATTCAATAGTAATAATGCTGATTAATGTACTGTTTTCTTCAAATTATAGATAAATGAGCGCACTATTCTCATTCACAGATCATGCTCTTAGACTTTAAATAATTCGTCAATAAAAGTTAATTATCAAAGTGGTGTACGTGTACATGTTCCCTCTCGTGTTCGAAGTAGTGCTTCAGTTTGTCCACTTGGTAAGGATCTATTATGAATGGCTCCTTCTTGTAGTGTGGCACGAACAGCTTCGGGGGGTGCGGGGGATGAGGGGGGTGGGGTGCTGGGAATATGTTGAGCACGTCCAATTGATGCAGTTTATGTAAGTCGATATCTTCAGCGAGTTTGTGGATCTTCGCTTTGGCCGTTTCCTTAAACTCTTTCAATGTCTTCAACCCTGTCGCAACTTTTTCTGTCAGCTTTTGAAGCTCCACTGTCCCGGTTGCTGTCTGTATTATTAGTAGAAGTGAAATCTGTAACAAATAGTTATTGTGAAAAATAGGAGCCACTGTAAGTCTTAAATTTAAACTAAGGACCCTGTAATAAATCTTTATAAATTTACGTGTCAATTTTAATACTTTGTATATTTGTCACTTATTCAGTCGGCTTTTTGGCTTCCGCCTTTAATAAACACATCTTAAACATATTTGTGTCGACAAAGAAATAAATATTTATCTGAATAAAACACAAAAATATCCACCCCTAAAAACTAAGATGGAATGCACGACGCGCGTGGTGAGGTTACGACACCGGTCTTACATGCAGAGGATTCCGGGTGCGATCCCCAGCCAGTAAGAAATATAAGTGATGAATTTAGATTTCTGTTCTGGGTCTGGGTGTTTGTGTATCACCTTTGTGTGTGTACATGGCACCCACGACCCAATAAATTCTAGTGTGGGGCTATGTGTGTACCAATCGTCTTTTTTTTAAATACACTTTGATACAACTTCTTACTATTAGTTATTGACTAATGAAGTACCGACGAACTAAACGGAACTTAACACACTTTCACTAAATGATAATTGACTTAAATTAAACTAATTTATCGGGTAGAGACTATGCACACAACCGAGGAAGTTGTTGAATTTCTAGCATATTTTAAAAATCACTTTTATTTTTATGATAAATTAATGACACTAAATAAACACCGTACAACACTTTTACTAAATAACTAAATACATTAATTTGTGTAACTTACAAAAACAAAAGCCTTCATGATGCGTGATAACCACAACAATCCCTATCAAATGACTGGCTCAACGCGTTTGATCGACACATAATATAAAGGGTTGCTGGCAAATCAGTTGATCTGGAAGCTATTCTGTCACGTATACGATATATTTACGAACGGTTCGTAATGTATGACCCATTGTTTCTTTGTGTTTTAATTTCGGCTACCTTACCTATTTCTAATTATAATAAAAAATTACAAACAACACAACTGTATTAAAATTCAACTTAACTGTATTCAAAATCACAAACACACATCGTACCTATGTTACTTTCCTAAGCACTCAATCGCATTGCACAAATACCAATTTCGCAGAATCTACAGGCAACCCTATGTACATTGGCATGTACCTACCTACATGTAACATTGGCACAACTATTTCTGATTCTTTTGCCTATATTTGGCTCTGTATAATCCATCGCCACGCCTATTTCTGCACCTTTTGCGTACGTTTTCCTTTGTACTAATGTTTTTACTTCAAAGTGGTACAACTTTACACATTCTAATTTGACGTAGTAATCGTAAATATATCGACTGTGTTAAGAATAGGTGTTGTTCTGAACTCATCGGCAAGGGAAAGTCGCAGCATCGAAATTCAGCGCGCAAGGTTAGCGCCGCACACCGTGCATCCCAATCATTAGCTGCACGCAGATTAAATATTCCTCATATACATCACACTTTATGAAGACGCCAACCGGCTATATATTTTAAAGACAGTCCTGGACGACAAATATATATAGGCACTTATTTCATTTTTTAGGCTTAGTGCCTTAACTTAGTTTGACACTTAGTTAATTAGTTTGGTGAGCACAATAGTATTTAGCTCCAAGGCAGAACTTGTTAACAAATTTCTAGGCTACGCTCGTCTCTCGTTGTGGCCTCTCAGAAATAGGCTGAAGGCACTAAAGCTCATATTTCTGGGAGAATCGATAAAAGCTGGAAAAGAAAGATCTACGAGTAGTCTTGTCCACACAAAAGGAATGCAGGTGGACCAAATGAACCGTTAAAAGTTGGAAACCATTGAGTTTGGGCACAGGGCCAATTGAGAGACGTCAATTAGAGGAGGTCTACGTGTAGCAGCGGACCTTTAAAACTAATATGTAAATTATGAAAGACTGGCTAACATTATAGTTTGAAGTCTGGTCTATACTTAGCATGGAAGAGTATTACTTCCAAGGAGTAAAGAAACTTTACAATATTAGGCAAAAATTAGGCAGTAAGGTGTAAGTAGATATCGTTACAAGCCACAACAGTTTAACCACAAACAGTTCAACCATTTTAGATACGTATTCTATCTATAGAAATAAATAAAAAATTGAATTTTTGTCTGTCGGTCTGTATGTTCCGGGTAATCTCCAAAAGTACTGGACCGATTTTAATCGCCAAAAAAATGCAATAACGTAACCATGGTAGTAAAATTTTGACTATAAAATTGGTTATTTGGCGTACGCTGGAAAAAGCTACAAATAAGCCCGCGAGGGCATATACCTATTTGTCATAGATAAT
>DWOQ01000641.1:0-10778 GCA_018251115.1 Codatractus alcaeus
TATTCATGATTTTAAATTGATTCTAGTCGTATTTTATTAGTAGAAATTAACTTTTTAGTTAAAAATAGAGGTACTATCTACTTTTCAACAGTGTATCACCGGCTTGTAAGTTGTACTATATGGTATGAGCATAGTATTAAATCTATTAAACTTGTAATACTGTCAGAAATATACAACAGTCCCTTTAAATGATTGATATTTCAATTTAAAACCTCTTCTGAAATAGTTCAGCATCAGCTCAAACGTTCCCATTTAGATCACAATCAACGTCTCGAGATGTCGCAATCTAAGTTTGTGCTGCACTCCATCGTCAGCTCACCTTTACCAATTTAAGTAATACAATAGAGTATAGACGGTAGAGAACTGTATCAATATTTTATTCTCTCATGCTATCGTTGGGCGGTTTATAACATTCACTGCGATAAACGATATACGATGCAACAAGCGAGTAAAATGTCAAGTCAGCAAATATATACAGTAGTGTTTAAGCACTGTTGTGCTGGTTTATAAGAGGCAACCCAACATAGTCCATAGGGCGAAGAACGCATTTGTGGCCCAGCTCAGAGAGGTCATGAATTCAATCGATAGAAGATGTCCATGCGCGCAGTGGCTACCATCGGACAGATTGCATCGCCGATTGCCGCTTCAGTTACGTAAATAAAGTTAAAAAAAATGTTTGCTACTTCAGTTTCATAAATAAAAAACTTTAAAGGTAATAAATATTTTATTGGTTTGGCGCTGACGTACACTTAAGATGTATTTTTGCTTCAATAACCGAATTCAAAAAGGAAGAGTTTGCAAACCAGTTGAAAAACCAATTCGCAAAATTATAATATCATTGACATTGATCTTTTGATTTTAAATATACAGCTACTGACTCCTCAAACTTGAATGGGAAAAAAAGTTTATGATAAACCAAGTTCACATTTTGTTCACGTTATATTCATCGACATCTTATAGCCTTCAAGTTTGAAAACTCATAATAATAGTGAGATATTATTTACTCGCTTCAACATTTACTTCTTAGAAGGTGTGAGTGAAACAATATCCTTATTCCCTCGCACTATTGCAAAGCGGTTTTTATTCAACCATTACTCGGTTTTTAGAGGACGGTAAATATTTCAGGAAAAGCTTTTAGACAGTAATTGAAATCGAAATTTCAAAGCACACACATTTAAGTCAAAAACGCCAATGGTAAGCAAATCTTGGTGAGCTTTTTGCGTACCGTTCCATTTTATTAGTCTCTTTTATACTTATGGCATTCGAACTTCAATCAACTTTGCTCACCGTTTGGGCATACGTAAAAGAGTGGGCAAAATGCTGGTTGATCTCTATCTCTCACCAAGTTACGTCAAACAAGCAAGTCGTTAAATGATTTGTAGGCAAACAGAAAAAAATGTTATTTTTTTATCAGAGCTATAGTAAGTAAGCTATAGATTCATAGTAATTATATTTGATAACATTATTTCATTTATTACGTTAATTAAACGTGGATTTATTACTTATAATGGCAATATTGTGTAGGTTATTATTTGCATAATTTTCATTAGCATGTTAATCATACAATTTTAAATTTTAATTTACATTAAAATGAGTGACGCATACAGTTTTGAATTTTTAAACAGTAGTAGGAGTTTTTATGTAGACTGTAAAAACGCATCGTCGTAGTACAAATAATAGGAATCTTGGTAAGCTTTATAACTCATCACTCGATTGTGAATATCAGCTAGGTACGAATAATTGGCTCACAAAGCCTTAATTATGGCGAACCGGAATCAAAGCAATTCCCAATACCCGTGCGATCATTCACGCGGATCACTCCTCTAGGAATATGTGCGGTTCCCTTTGTCTCCTCGATACAATATGCAGTTGAACTGATTTATTAAATTCCCAAATTATCCTATTTATGAAAAGCGATTTTATATTAACAATTTATGTTTTATATAATAACTTATAATAATTCCTTACAAACAAACAAAGGTAAGCGTATTCATGTAATTTAAAAAAATGAAAATCAATACCGATTAAGCAAATAAAAACTTTTTTTTAATATATTTGAATTACGTAACATCCGTTGTCTTTCATTTAATGTCTTGTTTATATAATAAAGAAAATCGAAGCCTGAAACGCCGTTGAACGTTTTTTTAAACCGTCGATAATAATAATAAACTAGATTTTGACTTTGGATAAAGCTTGTCAAAAGAGTCGGACGTAAACATGTCATAATGTTTACTTACTAACTTTTTATAACTTTTTATTTCTTTACTTCATTATAACTTAAATACAACTTGGTTATATCACTTAAGTATTGATTTTAAAACACGCTTTTCTAGTATCTTGAATATTGTGCACTATCTCGAGTAGTCAATCTATATCCTTGTTTATATCTTCATAAACTACACCATTCAAACCAGAGCACAGGAGCGCTTAACGAAAACTCCTACCATCTTTCCTTCTACTAACCTCAACTCAAAATTGTGCTATAGTCGGCTAATTGTATGTTTGACATTGACACATATGGTTACCACCGTCTTGAATATGAAGCAACAAATGCTGAATAAACACGTATATAACGGCAAGCGAAACATATACATATACTGCCGATTACTATAACAAAACCTTTCGATATCACAATGATAGGTGGCGTGGATGCTTATAGTATGTTTTATTTTTTTTAAGATTTTATTTTCTTTATTATTTGTTATTTTAGCGGCAATGGTAAAAACACTATGTCAAAATTTCATTTGTGTTCCTATTACTGCTTATAAGATACAGATATTCTGTGACAGACGGACAGACAGCTAGATGGACAGACAGCCAGATGGACAGATTAACGTCCTTTTATGCTCTAATGTTATGCGCTAATACAGGCCAGAGTACAGACTCTGAGGTAATGAATAATGGATGTCATTTATCAACGACCATTTTTTATCCCACTGCTGAGCACAGGTCTCCTCTCAAAGTGAGAAGGATCTAGGCTATAGTACAGAACGCTGGCCAAGTGCGGATTGGGAGACCTCACACACCTTTGAGAACTTTTTCTTAGAACTCTTAAGTGCGTAGGTTTGCTCACGATGTTTTCCTTTACCGCTCAGCAAATGATAATTAATTTCTAATACGCATATAATGTCGTAAAATCAGAGGTGTGTACCTGAGGTTTAAACCCAGGACAGGCCGGCCGAAGGAGAGGCCGAATTTTTAAACCACTAGGCTATCACTGCTTATCCCATGGATCCCATTAGTATCCTAAAAACGTTCAACACTAAAAAGCAAAAAAACTGAAAGTAAAAACAGAAGAATCGAATAGCGTCAGCAAAATGGAATCATTATTACAAACCGAACCCCGGTACCTGACTTATGAATCCGCAAAAACATTTTAATAACATATCTATTGTTTTACGCGGCCTTACAATAGGAGTAGACAATTATTCGTCTCGCCGAAGCCGTATAGTCGTAAGCCGGTGTCAGACGCTTCGGCGTCAGCTGTATTCAGTCAACAATACCTATGATGTTTTAATACGTGAAGTGACTATTGATTGATTACAATTTTATGACAATTGCGCAATTTGATATTTTAAATATTAGAAATAATTGGAATTTCGCTGTCAATGCGAATGTGTTCTAATACTATTAAAACGCCAATTTAGGCTAAAATAAACGTATGTGTATCAAATTAAGCACAGCTCCGATATAGCGGTCACCAAAAGTTAAAAAATATAAAATGTTTTCCATATTTAAACTAGCCTTTTAGTGCCAAAACGTTTGGCATAAATTTTAAAAAAATTAATAAAAATGTTTTATTTTATCATAATAAAAATAGCTGTTAGTTTAATTGTTAAAATTAATTAAAAAATTGTCTGGAGATGTACCTACAGCTATAAACGAGCTATATACAGAACACCTATATACAACCTACAAGGTTAAGTAACGTTTTGCGTGGTCAGAAGTCGGGTGGGTGACCCTTAGTGGGTAAATTTCATGTGCACTTCCGTGCTTCCAGCACGTTAAGCAGTAATACAGTTAAAATCGATTGTTATCTCTGGATAACATTCGAGAAACTTTTCTGAAGGCATTACTGGCGATTTGCAAACATCCGACATAGACTGGCTAACTAACCCGTACTCTCTAGAATCATCCAAATCAGAGTAGCGTGATGGAGTACGATCCAGGCTTCCTCCGTCTGTTGATAGAGATCATTACCCAGTCGTGGGACATAAAAACGGTTGTAGTCGAGCTTATAATTATTTGTACTCTATCGCTACTTAGCGATAAGACCACCTCTTGTGTAGATACCCTTTTTTGTAAACATTGCTCATAATATATTTAATTGATGTACCAATAAAGATTATTTGATTGATTGATTACGCAAACATAAAGTATAATTTAATAAAATAAAAATCATCGCCATCATTCATGTGCACAAACCACCTCGTACAACGAGGTTCTATGTGCTGGTTGACTTCGCTGACATAACTTCATAAAGTTCTGGGAGCTTGTAAGAAAAGTCTTCGGTATATTATTGCACACGATGTTTTTACTAACAAATATTATTAATCTATTTCTAACACATATATCGACAACGGACCTGAGGATTAGGATTTGAATCCCAGGTTCTCAGCATTAGAGATCAATATTCATACCACTAGGCTATCACAGTACAGAACATCATTAGGGGTTATTAGGCTCAGGAGGGTAGCATCGGTAATTGCGTCGGAGGCTCAAAGGAATGTGATGTGGGACAGGTATGGGATGACCTAGATGTGATTAGTTGGCACTGTGTGCCGATGTAACGCTAATAAGTAGCATATTAAGGGTTGTTTATTAATCTCTGAGGCAAAAACTGGTTATTATAATGAAAGTTATCTGTGAATTTGTGTTTGTGCATGTCCTTGTATCTGGGTGTGACTGTTTATTTTGCAAACGGATAAAACTATTTAGATTTTTTTAGTTGTTTAGTGGATTGGCCCAAAGTTTTATTAGTCAGTTTTGAATTGAATTGAATTGAATTGAATCTACGCCATTTATGTTGCCATAGTGGCAATTTGCGAGTACCCTCATAAAGTGTGACATCTTGTTACGATCTGTTTTGGATCAATCGTAATGACTGTGGTACGGAACACTTTGTGAGCGATTCACGCATTTTTTCTATATTTTATTATATTCTAGTTAGACTTTAACTAAAATGTTAGACTTTAATTAAACTTTATTAGGATTCTACATACGAGGAAACTTATTAAAAGGTTGTTGAGCCTGCCTTTGTCATCATTATAATAATGTTATATATAAACTTAATTATACTAAATTGCACTTAATTATCCAACGTTCCTTTCTTTCTTCGGCTATTCTACTTGGCATGTTTGAGTCCACACTCGTAGTCCAGACTTTGCATAGACAATAGAATGTTGCATGTTTTTCATTACGGAACATACTTTGAGCTTAATTTACGCACACGAGAGCACAGTTCCAACGAAATGTTTTGTCAAGTACCTACTGATGCTTGTGTGGGTATTCTTAAATACAACGTATGTTTGCGTACGTCTGTAGAAGTTGTTCGACTCTGTTGACTCTGGAATTGGAAAATGTATGTATATTATAACAATTAATGACAACAGCTATCATTATACCAGTATAAAAGTTTCCTATATATGAATTCAGTTCAAATCCTATTTTTGCGTCTGGATAACTTTCGGATTACTATGTCTGACAGGATACAAATCGAACCCTGATAATGCGAATATTTGAACCAATTTACTTAAATTTATACAGCAAGATTAAAACTTCCAAGTTTGCAATGTTTTGGTTAAGTATCACCGCACGTAAATCCACTCCAACTAAAATGATACAAGGAATGTTAGTTTGTGTTACTCGTAGGCTTGTAGCTTGAATTAACCAGCGGATATTCGACCCTCTTAAGGGAATAGCTTTTAACCCAGAAACTACATAAGTCTAATGTTATCTCTACACGCACTTTGATTACCTGCTTGGGTAAAGAACATATTTAAAGGAAACTATAGAACAAAATTAATGGCAAATATTTTAACAATTATTTTATGTCTTCAATAATTGTTCAGAAGAACAGTATAATTGTTCATATGCAGCTACGAATGCACACTCGCTAGTATTTTTACCTATTAATATCAGCCTTAACTCTGTAGTGTTATAGTGGGTTCTGTCGGTTTTGGTCGTAAAGAACAGAAATTTATGCTAGGGATTCATTCCATTCATTCATTCATTCATTAATTCAATCATTCATTCTGTCATCATTCATTCATTCATTTATTCATACTTTCATTAATTAATTAATTAATTCATTCATTTTTTTCATTCATTCATTCCATTTAAATCCTCTAGAGTAGCAACGTTCCTTACCTAATTAAAGAACTTCCAGCACTACTCCAATCCTATCTAGGTTTTTATAATGGGTTGTAGTTGCTTTTGCTATCACCATGCACGCTCGTTTGCTCGTTCACTACTTATATATCTTCTATAAATACGTCAAAACCAACCGACTTCAATGGCAACACCTATCTATCCTTGTGTTCTTATAAATTTGTTAATATCTCAATCATTCCCAATTCTAAGTTGAGAAGTTCGCCGCTGTATATTTGAAACCCAAATCGTATGGCAGAAAAGAACAATGTTATTTGTAAAAATCGTATAATAAATGAAGGAGCTACGAATTAACAAACACTAAAAATACATCAAAATTGAAATCGTCTTTCTTTTTGGTTTGGTGGAAAACAAATGAATTTGTTGGTATTTCAAAAAACTTGAATTTAAATCGATCTCTAATGAAACATAATATCAATAATGCTGTTTTTTTTTTCAGTTATATTTTTATATATAAGTTAGGCACTTTATATGATTTATCATATAATCCTCGAAATTGACAATCTTACCATAAGAATGTACCATGCAAATCACATCTTACGCTGACTGGACACAAGTTCGTTCTGCAACTTTTTACTTCCTTAGGCTTCTAATATCACAGATTCGCGGGCCCATGTCGTTGGTTTCTCAGTAGGTACCGAACTGTGCTTCGATGTTTGGAAGCGCTACATTATACTCGCGGGTCTTCATCGTCTTTCCGTAAGATGGTGATGGGGCGATATCGACATATTTTGATGTGGCAGAAAATTACTTAAACAAATTGCCACCACGTGACGTGGTTTCGTTTCATAGTTTTTTGTTGATAAATGCTATAGAGGCGACCCAAATTAGTTAAAAAAAATCGACTTAAAAAAAATTCGTTTATTTTGCAATTTTAATTTTAATCAAACATTTATATCCTTAGACTTAATCTAAGCAATCCATCAAAAAGTTCATAGTTGTGTAGTGATAGACTGTTTTAAAAAAAATCATATGAGCATATAATGGTTCCTACTGAAATTACAAATTATTTTTATGAATATCCTAAACCTCTCTTTCTACTTCGCAATAATGCAGTACGACGTGATCTCTTTTATGTGATCTCTTCTTTTTAAAGATTTTATTACTATAGTAGTTTGGTGTTATGCTTTTTTTAGGTTATTTATTGCATCTTTCGGATTAGCAGCATCTGAAATTTTGGATTAAACTTCTGTTCTATAAAGTTGATTGTAGACTTCAAAAACAAAGTGCCTTACGATTTTTCTTCAATCCAAATAAAAGTCGAAATAGAAATTATGAATCTACTTTTCTAAGTACTTTCCTGAGTTTCACTTTTTTATTGTTTAATGCATACAGTCCACCTGACGATAAGTGGTCAATGGCGCCCATGGACATAAGTAATCATCCCTAAGTACAATTAAATCATACCTAAGTTTGATCACAGATGCGTTGCTACCCGTGAGGACTAAGATGTTGGCCTTTTGTATATGTAATGTAATGTATCTTAGTTCAATAAATCTTTTAAGTCTAAAACACTGGATTTCGAAGCCGTAAAAGAAACATTGGCCTAAGCTCCAAACTAAAGTCTAACTCTAAACATTTAGCCGCAGCGAGACAAATAAATCTAGCTTAAGAGCTTAAAGCTTCATAGCGATCGACGAACCCACAAAGCTCTGAAGCTTTGCGTAAACTTTTTATATTGGCGTCACTTAAGGCAGCTTTACGATCGATTCTGTTGGATTTTGGAGTTAGATCTACTAATATTACAAAGTTAAAGAGGTTTGTCTGTTTGTTTTTGTTTGTTTGTTTTGTCTGTCTGTTTGTTTGCTAGTTCGTTCATTTGTTTGTTTATTTGAAAGTCCTAATTTTTAAACGTAGTTGTTTCGAAAAAAAATGCGTGCCCACAGGATGCCAAAGGAACCATATTTATAAGGCAACGTTGTCCGTCTCGTTATAATTACAAAATGTATACAAGTAGCGCCATCTAGTATGGTAATATGTAAATGTTTTGACGTTTCAATAAAGTTAGTCGTTAACATAAAGTGTGCGTTTTAAGTCACACAGCGGTATCTTATGAACTAACAAATGTTACTTAAAAGGATCCACGTCATCTGTTTTGCCACTGCAGCGACGTGCAAATACCGCATGAAGGGTGATATCACTATATTTTGCTACGATATTCAAAAGCATAATTAGTATATAATTTGTTTTTTGTTTCTTCGAGTATGACACAAAAAATACAGGATCGATTTGCTGCATCTTTGTGATCAAAAGCATACGTACATAAAAACTTGGAAAGTGCGGATTAGCAAGACGAAATATTCTATAGAATATTTGTGAATATTCTACATACGTACACAATTCTGAGATCGAGAAAAAACACCGAAAAACATAATTTTTAATTTAAATATTATTTTTTTTATTAAATATAAGTGTAAGTAGATGTCTATAAATTATTATTATTGATAAAAGACTTTGTAGTACGTAGTTCCTAAGAATATAATAACAAAAACAACAAGATAATAAATTATTATGCAAATAATAATTAATCTTGTACAGATAAAAAATATACGGGTTAATGCTTTGTTCGTATTATTTTCTTCAATTCGATAACAGATGGCGCTAACAAACCGTTAGAATTAAAAGTACGCATAATGATAATACTGTCACTACACCTACGCTTACAATTGAAACCCAAAAACATTAAAACACATTCTTAAACCTTTCCAGTCAATTCTAAAGACCAATAAATCAATAACACAATACATAATACGAACAATTTATGCTCCCGCTAGATGTCGCTAAAACCAATAAGTGAGGCGAGGTCACGCGCGTTATTTTATGCTATCGACATGATCCCTTTACTATTTCGTAGGGCACGTAGCTTTTGTGGGTCAGATAATCTCGTTATAATAACTGGACGTCCGGGAAGATGGCCGGACGAAGTGATTCATTTGAACACGTACGAATAAAGCGCTTTGCATTCTGGTGGAGATTTTTTGTTGAATGTACTTAGTTTTTAAGGATGATGTTCTTTTTCGTCTGATTTTGTATGTGCGTTACCTTTTTTCTGAGTGACCCGATAATGAAGATTTGATTTAATTGAAAGTTTATGCGTTCCGTGTGATCCTATTTTTATTTGAACTACATCTGAGGAGTACTTTTTGAGTTTTACTTAATAATGGCGTACTTTACTGACTTCGAATTCATCGACTTATTAATGATTGTTACTTCATAACTCTGTCGTTTATCAACCGATTTGAAAAATTCTTATTTTTAGAAAAACTTTTAAAGAAGTCCGATTTAAATTTCAATGGCATATGACTTTGGGTTTCGAAAATACGGCAGAGAATTCCTCAAATTCGGATATGATATAGAGATTGAAATATTGCTACATTTGACACTCCAAGTTTGGTATATAGTTAGGTAAGTAAGTGTTTCAATTGAAGTCAATGGTTTTTGACGTGTCTATCGTTGTAATTATTGTTTGTTGAAAATCGCCAAATCATCTTGTATAGGCCCAAGAGGGCCTACAAATTGTCGGATTAGATTTTTTTTTTCTTATACTACAACCGGATCGGAACACGACCTCAACTGAGAAGATCCGGCAAGAAACTCAGCGGGTTTTATTTTTCTATTGTCAACTATATTACTTCTTTTAAGCCATTTTTTTAATATTTCCTAAAATATCGAAACTGTATCTTCCCTTATTTATTTTAAAAAGAGAAGATAGGCCAACGATTACTGCAGACGTACAGCCGACTTGACAAATTAATTATCTGTTTTATTTGGCGCGTTTAGCAATAAATGTAAAATTAATTTAATTTTTCATCTAAGATAAGTCTGTGTAATTCTAATATACATCCGTGTAATTCTAATATACATCCGTGTAATTCTAATATACATCCATGTACTTCTAATATACGTAGCTAATTAAATTTGAAAAATAAACTGTACTATACCAAAGTTCCTCTCAAACGATCTAAATTCGACCGTGATACTGTCATGGGCTTAAAAGCCCTAAATCTCAGGATAAATCCTGATTTACGGTTACCCTACTCGCGAGCTACGCTCAGGACTCTTGTCCTTAGGGTCCATTACAGACGAAGTTTGTGGTCACTTAACATCAGAAGTTGCAATCTGCATATCCGTTTGGTTAAAACTGAAGCGCATTTCTTCTGTAGATCTCAATCTACAAAGTTAAGCAACGTTGACGCGGTCGAGAGTTGGATGGGTGACCGCTAGTGGCTTAATTTCATGCTCATTTCAGCGCTTCGAAGGTTAAGACAGTTGTTATCATAAGTTAAGCTTTGTTGGAGGCCTTTTGGACAGTTCTAAAACCTCCGACACAGGTCCACTAACTAATACCTACTCTATCCACCAGCAGAGCTACCGTAGGTATAGACGGG
>DWOQ01000642.1:0-10771 GCA_018251115.1 Codatractus alcaeus
GTATTAATATGATTATTGGTATATTAAGTGATACACTTTTTTTTTATATTATGATAGTACCAAAACTAGCTATGTTACATGTTAAAAATGTGTTCATAGCATTTTTTTTGTTGAAGTTTGAATTTTTTAGTCCTTTCTTTGCAGATGCGTGCAATATAAAATAAACCTATGTTCCATATTTGAACTTTCTAGTGTAATTTTGGATGTGTTCATTGCCAGTCAGGAGAAATGATTTTATGTCTATACTTTAAAAATCATTTATCACTATTATACAGCTTCATACAGTTTATCTATACAAGGTGATTATATAATATGTATTTCTTTTTTAGAGTTACACCAGACTCAAGTTTTAAGAAAAGAAAAGATTTAAGATCTCTATATTATCATTGGTTCCCCAATGAAAAAAATAGTGCTATCATACTAGATTTGCAAAAACCCCTGCCGGAAGATTTGTTGAATTTTCAGTTTATACAGCCCATTATATCATCCTACAACCCATACCTCACATATTTTATCAGAGATCTTTTATACCTAATTCAACCACAATTACCCAAAACAATTATTGGTAATATTTGTAAATTGGCTGAATTGATAGCATTTCCTGAAAAGTTTCCTGCAAAGTCATCTAAAATATATACAATGGATGATTTGAAAGCACATGTGCCAAAATCATTGGGAAGAGACAGTGAAGATCAACCATCTGTGGAAGAAGTTAATGAGGACGAGCTGGTTGAGAGTGTGGATGAAAATAGTATTTGGAAAATTACTAAAAGTAATGATGATTGGTCATCTTGTCCTATTGGAAAGCTCCCATGGCAAATGAGTGATAATAAGGACCAGGAGCAGGAAACAATGGATATTTCTTAAATAACCAATGAATAAAAAAAAAATTCCATAGCAATTTTTTATTTTTGTATACAGTATATTATTTTGGTTACATTTTTATAATCATATTGACACATTATAGGAGCCTAAAAATACGTTGAACAATATACATACATGTCAACATTTCTATATTACAAGAGTAATTACATTTTTTCTTATAGCATAGTGGGGATACTACTATTGCATTCTTTCAATGCAGTACCAAGATTTCACAGTAGCTATGGATGTTTTTGTTATTCTTTGTAAATATTACAAGGTAGAACATTTGATCAAGGAGGGAAATAAAAATAGATTACTATACATTACTCATTGTAGTTTCTCATTTTGGTCATGTCCCGAATTGTAAAATGTCACATAGGTATGAATCACGCTATGGTACGACATAGTAAAGGTTATGATTAAAACAGGGTATATTTAACAGTCAATAAAACTGAAATCAAGACTTGACAATTTGTGGTTTATTGGTCCTTACAAAATATTAAATACATCCAAATGCTATTACAGTTGCAGTTTAAACACGTTTGATACAAATGATTTAAGAATATCAATGTAATATCCATTATTTTCTTTACATTCAAATGCTATTTTTGAAGTGCCTATGGAAACAAGTTATGAAAACCATTGGTATCTTTAAAAATAATTGCATAACGTCTTAATGAATAACACATTATGATGAAGAGAAATATTAAAAACTATCACTTATGTATTAAATACAATAAACATCAAAAATTAACATATGTAAAATTTGTAAAACCAAATATTTTAGTAGGCACCGTCGATATTAAAATGAATAACAGATTGACAATTTTCAAATGGATGACTTGAATATATGATATCATAATTGCATATCATAACAATAGTACCTGGCTATGTGTTTACTAACATACATATTTACAAAAAACTTTACAGAAATTCTACTTATCTACAACACACTTCTAAAGTGTCAAAATAACTCCTATTTTAAGCCACATTGCACAATATTATTTTTACAATACAAGTATTTAAAACAAATTATCAATATGAGTATGTTTCGCTAATGGTAGCTATTAGATGATCGACCTCTCTTCAACCATAAAATAAACTACCAAGTATTCAATTGTATGTGGCTCAATCAAAAGATTTAACTAACATAATTATATAGTACTTGTTGATATCATAACCATCGGTTAAACATTACACAATAACAATAACAACTATGTTTCCTACACATTAACCGCTAAAAGCAAACTAGTTGAAGGCACGGAAAATGCAGTAGTAGATTACTGCGACACAATCCCAATAAAAGAGAAGTTTATAAATTTTATATATAAATAATGACAGTCAAATTTGTTCTGCACCAAGGCGAAGCATGATATATAACAATAGTAACAGTTCTTTAAATTATGCACACAAGGAGTTGCATACTATCTTGTACAATCATTGTCATTTTGGGGATGTTAAAATTTTACAAAACACTGAGATTCAAAATGGTAAAATCTGTTGTGTAGTAAAAAAATTTCTCAAAATTTAAGTTGTAAAAAATATTATAGTTACACAATTAAATATAAATTTCACAGAAGTATTCGTTGTCAGAAGGCTAAAATTACAAACTAATTTAGAACGGGACAGTATATTTGTGACCTACTTACAAATTTAATATCTTAATGATAGACAGTCTTTTAGATAAACAAAAGCAAAAATACAATTTACAGTTGGGTAACATAAGCGATTACATCGTCATACAAATAAACGATCTTAGGAGTTTCTATAAATATCTAAATGTTTATACATGAAACGTACACATGGCCTACAATATTAAAATATATAGACAGCGAAAAGGTCTAAAAAGGCAAATCTCATTTGGTCATAAAATAATGCACCTTCATTAGTAACATTAATGCTTATTCATCATTTTTTAAAAGGTACGTTTTATTTACACGCGTATCATTATAAAATTACAGTACTGGAACACTGCAAATCAGTTGACATGAGATTCGTCATTAGAAATAGAGGATTTCAACTGAATTACTCGTCATTCGGTTTTATCTCGAGACTTGACCCAGAATACATTACGACATGTTTACTTTTCTCGTAAGACGTGTATAGTTACTATTTATTCTACTTAGATTATATTTTGAAAAATCATACTTTGGTTATAGGATAATATTTAAAGAGAAGAAAAATTTAACATGTTTCATTAATCTTCATCTTGCTCTTGACCTATGAAACCATAGATCTAAGAACATTTAGAAAATATAGATGACAATATTTTTTAAATCAAGTTAAGCTTCTTCTCCTGTTCATTCCTCTTGTTAAATAAGTTTTTTTTTTCGATATATTTAGCGGCCAACACACAATAATAAGTACATTGTAATGTACACAAGTAAAGCCTTAAATTTATTTTTCTTTATTCATACACCTTTTTAACACCAATAGAAATTTAAAATAGCCCGAGATAACCTTTTTCAATATGTAATATAATATAAATGTATATAAATGTTCACGCTTCGATCACGTCGTGTGTACGTAACGGGTTACTTTGATTGTAGCCACTGCTATTGTTCAATATTAAACATTCATATAAATAATATATATCTTAGGACAAGTAACACAAGGCCATCTGATCCCTAACTAGACACGAGCCTGTACTATGAAGTACTAGTACTAGTTGTTTATCAGCTGATCACACAAATATTTGTACTGAGTGGGAATCCAAACTTCGCCCACGAGCTTAGTAGTTAGGATCACTAAGCCACTAGACCAAGACACCTTTCTTCACCTCATTACATCCACCGCTGACGTGACCTGAAGCCCACTTAGTCAGTCCAGTCACAGGAAATCTAAAATAGAAACACCTTAGCGAATCGCGACTGTGGTAATGCCATAGAGGTCTTATTTTATTTTACGTAAGACGATTTAAGACATAACGTTAAAGTAAATGAGATTGATGTGTTTGTAATGATATTATAAAAAAACAACTAGCATTCTATTAGTTTCAATGGGAACTTACATTACGTTAATAAAAAATATCGATTAAATGATAATAAGGGGACAAGTAATACTTTCTAGATCATTACACGTGTGAAAAACATTAATTTTAAAATCACATTCATATAAGATTTACATATTTACAGAAGATAACATAGGCGTTAGAAAAATGACTCTCATGACAAATACAAGTATTCAAATAGATATACACATCATACATATATATTTTGTATATACAAATACTAAGACCAACGTAGTCCAACATTAATAATTTTACTTCATGATGGATTATTTAGTAAAATTTCTTAGTACGGTGGATATTAACTAGCAAAGGAACTTTCTCATTGTCACACCGACGTCATAACAGTCGCACCACTGCTGTTAAATGTGCTTATGGCAAGAATTTTACATGAAATATTTATAATAAAAATAGTACATAATGTATTTGTTATCATTTCTGAAAGATGTAGACAGATACGTCATATTTTTGGCTTCAGTTATATATAACTTACAATATTAATCGTTCAGAATATCCATATTTGTGTATTTTCTTTACAGACTACTTAATTTAACTCAGATATTTGAAAGAAAACTGGGATTATATTATTTAAGCTACTGCATTTATAGCGACATAACTATAATGTTACGTAGTTGAGACTCTTCGGCTATAATGTTAACTTGACGGAACATACATAACTGAGCTAAGTCACAATATGTAAAGCGACGAGAAAAGCATTGCAATTTCATTCTTATATCATTAGTTCACATGTAAAAATGTAGAAATAACATGTAAAATATAATTAAAATGAAACTGAATTGAATCTGTTTGAAATATAGTCTCTCCATACAGGAAACAGTACTTACATTTTGCATATTAAGGAGCACATCTATTTTGCAAACGACAATACAATGTACTACTTTGCGGTTAACGTAATCAACGAGTAAGACCTCGTCATACGACTTAAACAATGATACTGATCAGCATGCCCTGGCAACACATTTTCCATTGCGTTCATCAGTTATCGTCCTTCCAAAAATGCCTTCGTAGTCATAGTGTGGCCGATAGTTCTTCACACCATAATGGGGTCATCAGAGGATAGCTGGCGATGCAACAAACGCTGTGAGCGTAGTGACGCGGCACCGGTGCTGAGGTCGTCGGTACTACCGAACTCGCCGTCGTGGTCCGTCGTCGATAGCAGATCGTCGTCCGATGTCGCCCTGTAATAATTAATGGATGTCACTAAATAACATAATATTACTGAATAATATTCCATTAAAGAAGGCAAAACAGATCGCATATTGACTGGTTATTTTGTTCAACAATTTACTTTTTAATTGATGGTGGCGATCGATTATTGATAATCAAACATTTATTTTATTTTAAATAAATAAAAATGAAATTATTCTCTCTAATATTGTAAATAATCAAAACAACAATGGATAAAATAAACTTATTTCTAAACTTCTAAACTAAGCCAAAAGGGGTGACAGATTCAGCCAACACTAGATAGTGACTTTGCGACGCGCTGTTTTTCAGCAGCTCTCTTCTCCCAAAAGTGTTTTGTGGGAGTGTTTATCTTGTTTTCATGAGTTTTCGTACCGGATGAGCGTGGGCAGGTGCGAGGTGAGTATGGCCTTCTCCTTCTCTATCTCGTGGATGTGCCCTTCGAGGATACGCTCCTCGGGTCGCGGCGGCGCGGCCTGCGAGCGCAACGACCACAGCCGGTCCGACGCTGTAGCGCTCGCCTTGTCCAGCGTCTCGATGTCTTGCAGCGTCCCGCGTGTCTGCAACGCACAAACATGTACATGATGATGTTTTACGACACTTCTCTTACATTAAAAAATGGTGTAACAATAGTAAGATAATGTTTTGAGGGACAAAGGTTCTCGAGTGGCGACCATGTCCTAGACAAAAGAAGCCAAGTTTGCCCTCCAACTAGGTGGACTAATGACCTCAGAAGAGGACAGCGAGAAACCCGTGGATTCAGGGGGCACAGGAGAAGTTGGAGAGACTCCAATAAGGGGACGCCTAGGTCCAGAAGTGGACCTTAAAAGGCTGATGGATGGATTACACATTATTTATTATCAAAATCAATTACTATATTACTTCATTTAAAAATAAATGAAATGGAATTATTTGCCATCGTTAAAAAATAACATTGACGTAGTCACAAAGTGAGCCTGATTAACATGAATATCCAACATGCAATTAATATTTACCGAGCTCATCTTGTCCACGAGAATGGCCTCGAGGCAGGCGGTCTGCCGCGCGATATCGTGCAGCGAGTCTTGCGCCGGCTGGATCTTGTGCGTCCTCAGTATGCACGGCGCAAACACAATTGCTAACGCGTTAGGACCCATTCTGTAACCATATTAATAATGCAGTAAAAGGAAAAATAAATTTAAATACGAAAACAATTAATTGAAATCAATAATTATGTAATATACAAATATGACATCCATTAAAAATATTAAAACAGTATATGAAATGTGCAAATTACTAAAATTTACCATTAAAACTCTTTTATCAGTTTGTCTAATGTTGACTGTCACTTATTAGAGTGAAGTTATAAAGTTTAACAGCACATACCTATTGTGATCTTCGCCTAACGCTACCCTCGCCAAGTGGAATATTAATCTTTCAACCAGGTCGTAGTTTGGCTTTGGCAACTTTTTTAATATCGTGAATATACTAGATACTCGTTCCTGCAAATAAAACAGACAAATCATTAGTAAACGTGATGCGTCTAGAAATAGCATATTGGTGATGTAGCAGTATTGGTGTAATTGTCTAAATATTTAGGTTATTCGTAAATATCTCATACACACCATCGTAGATTGAATATGCACTATCTATATGGGCACAATGTTGTAATTAGTTGATCAGTCGGCAGTGGGGTATAAGCAAGCCTCCCTAGGAAAAAAATTAAATCAAGGTCCTATAGTAAAATAATTATTCAAAAGAAGCTCCATATTCATTTAAAAATAAACTAAATAGTACCCAATGAGTTTGGAGGCCCCGAGACACTGCCCCATTTACACCTACTGTAGCTATGTCACTGTCAGTCGTTCTTATATTTTGTGTTTATATACAAGATTATTTTTTGTAAATAAGACATTTGGATATAAAAAAATCTTTCATCCATTATACCGTTTTTTTGGGTAAATTATTTGCCTACATAGCAGTGCATACCTGCGGGTCGGTTATCTCAGCGGCGAGGATGAGGTCGTCGTACAGGTCGAAGGTGAGCAACGGCTCGGGCAACTCTCGGAAGAACGTCTTGAGCACGGAGGCGCGCACGTGTACCGCGTACGCCTCTAACCGCTTAACGCCTTCCTCCGGCCGCTCGTCTAACAACCGCCGTAATTCCCGGACCTAGTGATGTATAACGTTTAATTTATAACCGACGTTTAATTTATAACTGATGTTTTTGGATAATTACTTAGATATAATATGACTGTTTTCTTTGGGTAATAAAAACTCATTTGTAGCAGTAAAACAAATCAAATTGTCGCAACTAGGTAAACTTACCTTAGAACTAAGACCACTTTTCCTGTATAGTCCCTCAACATACATCCCGGTCATTTCTATTGTCGTAATTAGCCTGTCTACTACGATTGGTATGTTACTGTCGCCGGTCGGTAGTTCACTTAGCGGAATGCCGAATACCTGAAAAACAAACAAGGGATAGTTTTTAAAAGTTATAATTATAAAAAAAAAGAAGAAAAAAGTCGTTAAAAAAATCCCACCCTAATTATTGCTACGTTAAAAGAGTGTTCATACTGTTGAGTTCAGAGTTCCAGAAGGAGAAAGAAAGAGTTCCAGGTAGAAATAACACCTTTGCAAAGGCTTTTTAGTAAAATAGAAACAAATTGTAAATGGTTGTTCATTCGAAGCATAGAAATAATATATTTTATCATTCTCATATTATACCTGATTCCTGAGTCACACTATCGAAGTTTCCTCAACATTTTGCATATATACAAGCTCCGAACTGAGATTACATAGCACGGCCGCTCCTCAGGCCTAACTTAGACTGGTGGGAGATCTCCCTTTGCCAAAATTTCTAAAATTGTATTAGTTATAAAGTGGTTATATACCTTCCCCCTAGTGACGACTCCGAACTGCTCGCGGCCGCCCGCGTCTACGGCGCCCACGATGGCGGCGGACGACGCGGCCTCGCTGCGGCATTGTGTCGACACCTACACCACGAAACACATTACATTCGCACTATACATTACATTCTTACTCTACATTACATTATTTTTTTTTTAAACTACTGTTGGTTTATTTGTTTATTTAAATAAATTTACTTAAAAGTATTTTAATACAAATGATGTTGATTTTGTAAGGTCATTGATATGTGATATATGTGGTTGTGTAATAAAAAATACAAAAATCGTTGCTTTTGTCCTCAAATATATTTGCGGCTAAATTTTTAATTTATGTTTCTTTGATATTCAATTTTTAATTTTTAGTTGTTTTGAAACAATTACTAAGCATGGCTGAAGAATATTCCGACACGCTGAATATCCGTCTCATCTATGTAATATTTTTCTTGACCTCAAATGTTCTTCAACCAGTAACACGTCAAAACTAGTAATTTAGAAGCAAGATAAAACTTATTTACTCACTTAATAATATTTCACAAATCTAATACAAATTTGCTACAGAGGGCACCACCTATAAGTATAAATATAATAAGACAACACATACCTTCATGTAGCACTTCTTGTGCGATGCCAATCTGCAAGTTTGACAAATGAGCGACCTCTCAATGGGCCACATGAAGAAGGTCTTGCAGATCTCACACTCCGTCGGGATATTTATCATCGACAGTATAAATGTATGTCCTTTGTACTGTATCGGATCGTCCACCTAATGAAAAAAGAAAATAAAAGTTGTAATTATAATTCGACTCAAATAAAAAACAAACGGTAAGATAAATAATCTGTTTACGTAATTTTATAGTGTGCAGGGCCCCACAAGGGGACCTAAACTTTAATAAACATTAATGCTAATAAAATTATATATGTTTTATTATAAACATACATTGCTAACTTTTGGGACTAAATAATTGAAATGCGTTATGAGTTTGCCATATCCTACGATCCATACAGGAAATCAACAGCGCTCACGTGCGCTTTTCTATATTATAACTGGTTATATCATTAACGAGCATATACACTCACTTTCCGCTTCTTATCCTTTTTCCGCTTAGTCCTCGCCTTGTCCGTCTCGTGTTGACTCATGAACTCGTCCATGAACCCTCTGAAGGCGTTGACCCCCATTGTGATGGACAGGGTTGATCCCTCCCGCGCACACACCGTCTCCATCACATGCAGGAAGTTCCCGATAAGGTCCTTGTACTTAAGCGCGGAGCCCAGAGTTTCGACCACGCTGTACGTTGCTACCAAGTTGTCTTTGAACTCTCGTAGTGCGTGCTTGAATACCCTGTCAACCTGTAATTGATAATTGAGGTAAGTATAATTCCACGAATCTCATGACAATTTAATTTCAATGTATGTAGTTTGTTTTGCTAGAAGTGTCGCCACATTATCTCCCTGTTAGATTTTATAACCGGAATACCATTTAGAGGATAACTTTAGCCATGTATTACTTGTTGTACTTGTCTTTGTACGTGTTAAAGTTTAAAATTATGTTCACAAATTTATATAAATAAACTTAATCTTTAGGTTAGCTTTATCTTATTTTATTATGTATTTTATAGTTTGTTGAATTTAAAAAGAAAACTGATAAATCTGTAGTTATTAATTAAGAAGTTTAAGAAAATAACATAAAAAGGTAATAAATACTTACTTCAGACTGCTTTTCATTTTCAGATGACTCCATAAGATATATCTTTTTTGTGATGAAGTTCTGCATCGCCTGAAGTTCCATAGCGTCAGATATGATCTTATCCGTTCTATCCATAAACTCTGACGTCCCAGTCAAATTAAAGTTTGAAGTGATAGAACTCTTTGGATGGTCCGGTGCTACGATGTTATAGGGGGTATCTTTTGATATTATCCGTTTTCTATATTTATGTCGTCCCCTTGCTGCGACTGTGACGGGACTCGAACACGGCATGGTAATAACTCCCTTATTTTGTATGCACTTAGTGTGATAGAGTTGTTTGCAGTCTATGCACCTCTGCCCCTGGGTGATGAAGGCGTCAATGGCCTGATGGCAATATACACACTTGTCTCCCTTCGCGAACCTCGTGCCTTTTCGAAACCTGTCAACAAATAGCGTGTAGATTGTATATACGTATTTCAAAATTATGTTTATACTGTATTTCTGAATAGTAAATAAATAAAGAAATATACGCTGTTAACGGTTAAATGTCGCCTATGTAATATATCCAATCTCTTAAGTGCGAGATATACTCTAATCAAATACAAGCGAACAAGTAAGAAAGCGATATCATTTATGTATTTTCTGCAGCTAAGCATTCAAATGTTTTCTATTGAAAAGTCCACATTATGTCCGGGTCAATAAATTCTGTTACTATGTTGTCAAGACTTCTTTTTTTTTCGAATATAAAGTTATGACATTTCCCACCAAACCAATTTTATTTACATTAAACGAAGCCTTATTTTGTCGAACCCATCACTATATACTACTATAGTATAGTATAGTACTTTATTATAGTGCCATGTAGCTTTTAGCATATACAATATAAATAAATAATAAAATAGATTTCGTCTTATTTTTCTGTAAGATTTTGTTCTTGGGACGCATCGATATTATACTATAGTTGTTCCATTTTGAACCAAAAATTCTACACAGTAAATGGATGAATTCTGAAAACGCAGCATTTATCCTATTAAATGGAATAGAAAAGATATTTGGATAGACTTAGTTTTGACTAGACATATTTGGTTGTACTCGTACCTGTGTCCGGCGATGCGAAAG
>DWOQ01000643.1:0-10766 GCA_018251115.1 Codatractus alcaeus
GTTTATTAACGAACGACTTCTATCGTAACACAGACACCTTATCTTTAATTGTTATAAATCTAGCAACGATTCAATCACCATATTGTTTAATTTGAGGAGTTTCTATCCTCGAAACCCAAGGTCATGTGACAACGACAAGAGGTTCCCATTTAAGAGAAGGATTTGGAGAAGCTTTGAAAGTATTCTTTTGCCAACAAAACAAAGCATTTTCAAATAGGTTGATAAATTATGAGATTATGAGGTAACAAACATTGATAAATCAATTAATTGAAATAATAGAAATACGATTGTCAGATCTTAATCGAATTTAAATGAGACCACACGTAAGCACGAGCTTTTAATTAAAAATCGTCAAATCGGTTTACCCAGTAAAAAGTGCTGAGGTTCTCAAGTGTTTATTACACATCAGAACCTCCCTTCCCTCCCTTTTTCCCCTTTTTTGAAGCCGGTTAAAAACATTACTTTTATAAACTGTCGATAGGATCTCGTCCAATTAATTGTTACCTGCCACCCAAAGTGCTTAATCGTTAAACCATAGTTCCCGGAACGGCCTACCTGTCTAAAGCCCTCAATACTAACAACTCACCCTTACATCGTGGAAAGTACCGTTATAGCGACAAGTACTTAAAAAACTGCCATTGTCAAACATTTGGGGCGATTCAACATTTGAATGACGTTTTATCTTAGGACAAATTATATTGATTAATACCTGAAATAACAAATTATATTGACAAATTATTTATGTCAAATTTTGAGGAGTCCTTCGGCAAAGGATCGACTTTTTTTGTTTAGTTGCTGTTGACCATTATGGTTTTAACAGCTTCACCGGATCTCACACTAGCTTCACAGAAGACTATGATCGGAAGGAAGGGATGGTTTTAGTCCCCGTTTTCGGGTTCCTTGACCGCCGACTTCGCTAGAGGCAGGGAAGGTTACGGACCCAGGGAAGTGCCGGAGTCCTGGCGGTCCGCCTCTTAGTAAATTGGGATTGCGACTGACCCAAGGCACCTCCTTAGAGGTAAGGACTTAGGCTTAGACTCGGCTTAGATCAGTTATGCCAATGTGGGGTGCTGGTAAGTTACGACCGGGTACTCGGAGATACCGTGTGGCAACAGAGATGTAATGGGATCCTCGTCTCCGCCGGCGGGGACGATGTGTGTAGATACTGTTAGTGTTGAGTGGTCCTTGGGGGTAGGGTAGGGATTTCTCTTAAGGGGGAATGTCAACGCAACCCTATTACTAAGACTGCATTGTCCGTCTGTCTGTCTGACCGTTAGTAACAGTACTGTATCTTTTAAACCATAATAAGTAGACATCTTTCACAGATGATGAAAATAAAATAAACGGTTACAGTGGACAACGAAGCTAGTAATAAGGGTCCGTGGCAGACTTTAGTTACGGAACCCTATAAAGTAAATAAAAATCTGTTAATACTTTCGGGAGCTACGATGCCACTGACTTATGACAATTACAACACAGATACACAGACAAACACGTTAAAATTATAACACTATATATATATTATATTTTTGAGTCGTAGGTCAAAAAAATGGTGGCGGTAATTTTGAACTCAAACCGATGATACTTCTTCAACCTTTAAAATATATTTAATACGTAATGATGTCGGTTTGGACTTAAGACCTTCGACAAGGCTTAACAGCTATTCAATAACAACCGGGACCGACAGCGTAACGTGCTATCCGAAGCACAGAAACAAGCATTATGGTACTAGCGGTGACTTACATTGCATATCATAAATTTCAAAAGAATGTTTGTCTGTTTGTTTGAATGCTAGTCCCTGGATCGAATTTCTGAATTTGATAAGCCTAGGACGGTTAAGGCTATAATTTATAAAAATCAGTATCGTTGTCCCAAATATTCAGCTTGACCTCTGTGTAGTATGGGTCGCCGTGTAGGCGGGATGTCAATGAAAATGGAGAGTTGGGCGAGTGGAAATAGGGTTAATTTAATAGCCAAAAAGCCTTAGTCAAGCATGAATACAAGCAGGGTTGTATCCTAATAGAAAAAAAAATCTTTTTGTAATATATTTATTATTCTTCTAATATTTCTGTTAATTACACTAACGCCGTAGGCTATAAATTTGTAATGTTAGATGTAAGGAATCTAAATGAATAAAAAATAAAAAAAATATATTCAATAGGTCATTTAATTAGGAACAATAATTTCTGTCGATCCATCGAGCTTGACCTTGTCATACAAAGATCATTGATTGTTGAATCAATGCAAGTGAAACCGCACAGTACAACTAGTATTGTATGAAGTTGGGAGTACAATTCGCCTCAGATTCCCTGAGCGCATTCGTAGATACCAATCAAATAGCTGGAATGGAGCACAATAACGGAGCTATCAGTCAGTGACTCGTTCGCTATCGCCGCAATATAAATAATGTGAACCGTACTTCGCAAGTTAACAGCGAAATAGTAATAATGGAAGCAATCATTACAATTTTAAACCGACAAATAAGGTTCTTCATCCATTTTTATGTATGTTCATCAATATTTACGTCAATTCTGAATTGATTTTGACGACTTTTTGTATGACAGAGTATGCTTCAAGGATGGTTCCATAAAATTATATAAATGCTTTTAATGAACAAAAAAATGTTTTATTGGCAAAAATTTTAGGTGATGCAGATGAAAATAAGTACTTTGGATACCTTTTGTGTGGTCATTATTCACAAATAATAGATTTATACTCTTGCTTTAATACTTAAGTAGAAGAAGTTAGATAGAAAGTCATAGAAAGCTGGCAGTGCCACAGCTTCTATACCAATTATAATAGGAGTATTAAGTGCTCCTGTATTCTGGTTTCAAATCTCTGATAGGGAAGATACGAAGTTATCCATAAAAATCATAAGAGGGAGCCACGCACCGTCATTGGGCAATTTGTAAATTTCATACTTCGAAAATATTGTTTGCAAATCGCTCAAGTATATATGTTGCCCGCGATATTCCCTTTACTGTTAAAGCAAGTGAAAATTACTTCAAACACCTATTATATTATACTCAAGGCAATATCGTAATACTACTAATTTTGTCCGTTTCTACTCGTAAGAGCCTTAACAGACATGCTACTTTTAGCATCGGCGACCGACGAGAAAAATCGTCTTCTATCCTTTTATTTTCGAATTGCGTAGTTACGGTTGGCTATAGTGGCCTTGACAGCTTCACCGGGTTTTTCTTGTTTCCTAAAGATATATTCATCGACGAAACACCACACTACACGTAAAAACCTCTCACGGCAATCTTATTGTTAAAGGATGTTTTATACAGGAACTGACGCGATATAACGCGGACACGTTAAAATGCATGTTTCAGCTACTTTTGGATTCCTCTTTTCCCTCAGCCCTTTTCTCTGTACTTGTTGTTAACATTGATATAATTGCGGCGCGACTGATCCCAATTAGTCGCATAAACGCGCATTTACGCGACGGCAAGTAGCAATATCGCCAAAACGTAATGCAGCATCTTTACAATCGCTAACTTTTGCATTTTTGACACTGCGATTGAAATCGCAAAAACGCAAATCGCAGTTTTTTAAGGTAACATATCTGAGCCTTAAGTACACCGCAAAGGAGCTCGCCAGGTGAGGTATGTGATGTTGTCTTGGAAAATTATGGCGCAAACCGAGTTCCGTGATTCATATGTGAACTAAATCAAAGTATGCAGAATGCTACGGAACCAACACGGCTATAAATCTGTAACATATGGAATGTGGACTGCTAAGTAATGTAGAATCATATTACGACGTTTGTGGTGCAACGGTTACCATACCAGTCGACACATAGAGTTTGGGTTCGATACCCGGTCAGACACAATTTTAAATCGTTTGGGATATGTTGTCCTCGTCCCTCCTCCCGTCTATGATACGAAATCCTAGTAGATGAATGTAAAAAACAATAACATCCAACAAACCACTACCGTGTACCCAGTTCCAAATAATAATTTGGAATTTATTCCAAGTTACTGGCTTATAAAGTAGCTTAAACCATCTGAGATGACAAATCTACCGACACATCATGAAGCGTAGCACGACGTATACACGTATATATAATATAACACTAAACAGAATTGGAGCCCAGTGGTCGGCCATGGGACATGCTTAACACGGCAATTATTAGGCAAAATTAGTCCTGGTAGTAATGGTTTTGGTATCGAACCGCTAAGGGTACTACTGTATATTAAAAATATTCATTATATCCGAAACATTTACTCTTCTTTACTTTACTTTACTATCTTTTAGTACCCTCCGGCAGTCGAGTAGTCATAAAATCATTACTTGGGTGAATTTGAAACTCCAATGAATGAATGATTATACAGTTAATAATATACACAATATCGTTATCAAGAGTATTGACATATTTATGAACCCTTTGTCATGAACAATAAGAAGATGAATTATGTGATGTAAGCTTAAAATAAACACAGTAAATAAATGTGATAGCCTAGCTATATTTCGGCATCTCAAATCAGAGGCTATAAGTTTTAATCTCAGGTACGCTTTGACTTGTCGGAGTTTTGTGCGTATTAGAAATTATCACGTCTTGTAATGTGATTTTAAATGTCACGAGTAAATCTATATAACGGATTTTCTTCATATTATTTTGAGATATGTCTTCACATATCGGTTACCCTTAACCAGCGAGAACTATGACACAAAACCTTTGAATTCTATCTTTGCAATTGGAGAATGTATCCAAATCTAAGCAATTAAGTATTAAGTATTTAATTATTAACTAGCGGGTTCCCGTGACTTCGCCTGTGTAGAGTTAGTACTTCAAGTAGCCGACAGCTTTCTCCATGTTTCAATAAATCTCTACACTCAATATATGTCTAACTTGTATAACAATTAGTTCTCGGAAAATTTCATCAAAATTGATTAGTCGGTTTAGGCATAAAACACAAGAGACTGACAGACAAAGAAACAGACCAATGCTTCCGCAGTTTCAGTATTATTTTGTATTATAAAGAGTTTAGCTAAATAATATTAATAGAAAATATACCGTAGAAAATACGAGTATTACGAGTAGTACTCATTGGTTAGGTAAAATACGTTTCTCACCCCGAAGCGGCAATTAACTGACTCTACACGAGTAACCGCAGCCAGAGCCATCCACGTAACTCTACAATTTGATCTGGATCTAGGGCAGTGTAATGAGCCCGCGTAATTGTCAGCCTTCTGCGAAGTGTAATATTGATTGTAATGTTACAGTAATAGCAATGTTATATTAATGTAATGATTTATAAGTGCGCTTTCAATATTATTTTGTCAAATGTATAACTTGATTGAATAAAAATTCTGGTCCAAAATGGCTTTTAATGAAATATTGTAATAACACATGAGAAACGTTATAGGAGATTTTTTTATTTATATTTATTACAAAACATACAACTGTAATACGATAAACGATAACGAAATGGCATTTATAATAGCGGACCCAGCATATTTAGTCCTGCCCAAAAATATCTGGAACACGATCGCAACGCCTTCTACCGGGTCCAAATCATGAATTGAAATCATCCAAGACTCGAACACACATATCAAAATTCGTCCAGCCGTTGAGTCGTAGTTGATTGACATACACAAGTACAGAGAAGTACATATAGGAAAATAATCTTGACTGATGGTTGGTTCCGCATAACGATCCCAAAGAACAAATGTTTTCGGTTCTCGGCCAGCCAGAACTAATTAATTAATTAAAAAAACTGAATCTACCTGTCTGTAAATTTGAATGCCTTTTTATAAATAAAGAATTTATACCTATCATTTTTTATACCGTTATATATTATATTATATCGGCACGTATATAATCGTACCTATGCCACGTCGCTGAACAGATGGTATTGCAGGAAGTACCGCGGCACAATAAGAAATGTTCGCTCCGAAATTTACTGGTCCGTCGACGTAAACGATAATTGAGCCCGTATTCAATTACCCGGCGAGTACTTTGAAAAATCTAAAGACGATGTAATAGAAAATGTTGAACTACTACTTGCTTATTTTCGATTCATTCTTATTATGTTATGTTTGACTGTTGTTTTAATTCTAAGCTCGATATGTTTTATTATACGTTAGGTTTTTAATATAATTCCAACATTAGTCAGTAGCAAGTCGATGTCCATTTATTTTTAATTCCGGTATTTTCACCCAGTAGCATGTTTATGTAAACTACAAACAATAAAGTTCGGTACGTATTAATACAGATAAGTCTCGTGTGTCGTAATATGGTAACAAAAAATAACGCCAAGTACGCGTCGGAGTTATACGCGAAGGATTCCGTACCACCTGTAATTAAAATTGAATAAAAAACGTCGAAGAATGATGATTTAAAAATACCGCCGGATATCATAACAAAATATTACTATCACACCTCATGTGACATACCGCGCGACGGCATATTTTGCCGGTTTTAATACGTAACTTTAATTATTTAACTATTCTAAAGCGAAATAAAACATACTTTAAGACAATTTCAAATTATATTAGTGTTTATAAGAGACAGCGATGTGACAGACCGAGAGGACAGCGGAGTCTAAGTATATTCTTGTAAGCATCCTTTGGTTACGGAATCCTAAAAGCTATCGATACCCGAGTTAACCCTTAGACGCTAATCAAACCCGAGCAAAACCGGGAAGCGGTGTAGAGTAACACTCACGATCCGACCTGTTCTTGGAACTACACTTAAGTACTAGTTTTAACGTGACAAGAGTGTGCTAAGAGAGAGGTAATATGGAATCAAGATGGTAGTCATTTCTGACAGTGAATCAAATAATCAATCCATTCCTGTCCCACTGCTGATAGTTGATTGAGAATGCCATAGCCTACCGCGCTGGCCAAGTGCGGATTGGTAGAGTTTACTCCACTTTGAGAGTTTTTTTTAATAGAAGTCTCTCACGATGTTTTCGTCCATCGTTCATGGAAGTGATAATTAATTCTTAATATGCCCATAACACAGATTTGAACTGCAGCTTCACAGTGCGAGCGGTCGATATTCAAATCACTGGGCTATCACTGCTAAGTTCAACAATAGTTCAACGACAATAAATATGACAATGTAAATTCTGCTGCAAAGTACAATGTGCAAAGCACAACAAATGTAGTAAAATGGCTGCAACATTTTTTGATACTGGTGCCACGGGTTTGTTTCTCGACCTTTTACACCGGTCCAGGGTCCGAATCCCAGGTACTTGAACAGGCCTTTAACATGGCATGACTGGACCAAGGATAACAACCGGATTGCGAAGCACGAAAGTGCGCATGAAATAGCCACGGCAGTCGTCCATCCAACCCGACGTTGCTTAACTTTGTACATCGATTAAAATCTACACACGCCGCAGGGCTTTTTTTTAAATAACAGATATAACTTAAATATTATTTATTTGTAACAACATAAGAAGATATGATTCTAATCTATTATCAATATCACTACTATTATCAGGACAATCAACAACCTGTAGCGCCCGGCAGCCATTGTCGCGTCCCGCGGTCGTTCCCGGAATTAGATGGAATGTTGTATGTTCAGTGTAATGTTGTCTTTACGAGAGAGCTTTGGAGCGCTAGCTTATTACGAAGTTCTTGTTTATTTTGTTTGATTTGTAATGTAGAGTTCAGATGTCGTGAAGTTAACAGAGTAGGTTACTATTTCGAGCTCTATATAGCTTCGTTCTAGACTTAAACATAAATAATACCATTATTACATAGGTAACGTGAAACATATATTTTTAATTCTTACGTGGTGTATAACAGGTAGCGTACGCAAATTAGTGACATACTAATATTGATATAAAATATATGTTGTAATTATTAATGATTTAATTACAATGTTGCAGACCATGCAGAATTAGATTGAAAGGACGGATAAAACGAATTTTAGTACAAAAAGCCCTTATAGTGAATCCAACTTACGGTAAAACTATCTTCAATTTTACTTTACGAGTAATCTCACTGTGAATTATTTATCTAATTTAATTTTGAAAATTTTTATAACCCTCCTTTTTGCAAATCACACTAAGTAAAATATTATTGAAGTTAAAGAAGTATATAACAAGAAATGTTTTAAAAGCCAATTTACACTTAAATTACAAATAAATTACACTTAAATTTACACTTAATTTACACTTAAATAAATAAGGGGCAATATTTATATTATTTATATGATATTTACTACCTTACGATACGTAGTACCGTAAGGTAGTATAAAGAAGCTTACCTGGTTTTTGGTGCTTGTGCTTTTTTCCCTTGCCGGCGACCACGGCCGCCAGCAACGCTACCACCAGCCACCACCGCATTCTACCTCACCACCACATCACAACACAAATTAACATTAACACTCAATTGATTAATTTACCACACCACTTAACATTAATCGTAGACTTGAACAGTAATTTAATTTAAAATAATGCGCGAAATAACTACGTGTTATTATTAATATTACAATCACTACAAAATTTAATAAGAAATAGATAACGAATTAATCTAAACAAATTATCTGTACGTAAAATCACGTCACAATCTTTAAAAAACAAAACACAAATGATATGGTTTAATTCAAAATCACATTGTAACAAAATAATCTCGCGTAAAAGTTTTCCAAAAGCACCAGGCACGAACCGACTCGTGCGGCCAGCGGAGGACTACTGAGCAAACAAGCTTTTAAGCTTTGGTTCTCAATGCAAGTTGTCAGTATTGGACAATGAACAAAAGCTCCTATTGACAGAAAGATTAATAAATAAAAAGGTGTACTTCGTTATTTATACAACAGTTTTTAAATATTAACGTAAAAAAAAAGAAATTATTTTTATAATCAGCTTAAATATAAATAAAGTGAAGCTTAAAAAGCTCACTACGCCACACAGCCACGACCGCTACGTACTTTAACCATTTTGTCAACTAGTTGTCTACGTAGTTCGGCTACTAACCGCTAGATGGCGTTGAAATACACTGCCCAAATATTATATACTTGAATATAGATATTCAACTATTTTTGTTCTTCTTTTAAAAATGATTACTGTAATTTCTAATAATCATTATATTATACATTACGCAGTAATCATGCGTAATTATGTTATAGATTTTCGAAAAGTATAAAAAAGTGTAATTCAAGCGTGAAGACATTTTTTCGTCCGATTTGTCATAAAAATCTAGCTTATAAACACTGTAACATTAAATATGAACAGGTTTCCTCAATTATTCTCATTATCCCAGTTTTTGTTTTTGACTACGATCGAAAATTCATTTGCTGCACCGTAATCATGTAAAAAATAACAGTGTTGTCTGCATATGGCTCTTATTATAATTTTTAAAAGTATTAAATACTCATACGCTCCTCCTGATGTTATGTGGACCCCGCCACACATGGACATCTATCAACTCCGAAAAGTACTAGAGTTATGGTTGAAATCGGTCAAAGATACGTTGGTGCCTTGAATATCAAATGTTGGGGCGCTTCGTGTATGCACATCCTTGCAACCAAAACACAGCAGTGTATAATGCTGTTATAAATATGTGTACGGAATAAATAAGGAATCTTGACCACCATAAAATATTTATAATAGTACTTAATATTAATAATAATTACACGGGTCTGCAAATTTCAACTCCTATTTCTCCCTTTTGGACCCCTCTTATTTCCCCCTTGGGGTTTTGGTGCGCTGATTACGAATATGTGTTATATCACCCTCAGTTTTTTTGATAAATCCTTTTGTGTGAATTATTCATGCACATATTAATTATGTGAGCAGCGACGATGCTGGCTTCCCCTCTGGTGTTGTCAATATCTAAGCGACTATACTGTCCATGAACTAGCTGCCTGTCATCGCTAGATTTATTTGTTAATCCTCGATGCACGGTTAGTTTATCGTGCTTGTCTGTGTGTATGTGTATCTGTGTGACTGTTTGTAACATCGTAGCAATTAACCAAATGTAATGATTTTTATATAGTTCTCTCGTTTGAGATGTGTCTTTATTGGGAGTGGTCTGAGATATGATACAGGAAACCTCTCAGTCGTTAAAAGATCAGCAATTTTTCGTCATCATTCAGGGACATTTTAAATTATACAAAAGTGTTTCAACCTACTTTACCTTAATATACTTTAGTCACCCAACCTTCACGTTGCCAGTGATTGACTGTCGCCTAAATACTTCTTATTTGAAAGAAATAAACGCTCAGTAGTGGAACAGGAACCTACATTTTAAGTAGCTTGAAAATAGAAAGATGTTTTGCTATACTACTTAGTAAGTGTCTTTACAAATCTTGTGGATATATAATTAGAATCTTGTAAGTAACTTTCAATACCTTTAAATATAACATAAATCTTGGTTGTGTATGAAGGGCATCTAGTGTATTTTTTAATAATTCTCATACATATTACATTATCTGCCATTCAACGTAAATGATTTCGTAATCTAAAGGACAAGGAAAAGGTTTTCTTGCAATAAGAACCCAATAACATACAAACAATAAGCCAAAAATGTTTAATGTCATATCGATAAATTTACAATGCGTTTATCGTTAACACCAAAAACTGGACACCCACGACACGCGTGCGGCGCGGTGCGCCTTCCACTAAACGAGTAAAAATTTACCTAAAAAAATCCTCGCTAAAATTAGGTATTACATACATAGATACGTTCGGATAGATTGTTCGGGCGCGGTCCGCCCCGCAGCCGGCCGCGGGACGCAGCGCGCCCCCGTTCCTCGCTCGCCGCACCTGCGGTATCGATATGTCCACAACTAACCGGCCTCC
>DWOQ01000644.1:0-10764 GCA_018251115.1 Codatractus alcaeus
ATCTTTTGCACCTACTGCATCACATGGAAAGGGTTATAGATGCTTTCTACACTCATAGTCCTACACTAGGATTCCCTTTGTCGTGTACACACACAAAGACAATGCACAATGGTTATAGGTAAAGGCTGCAGACATGTAGTATATGTACTCGTATCTCGTGGTCATATCGTAGAATTGATTTACACATGAAAATGACATTGTCGATGTCATGAAATGGTTGATTTTCTCTGTTGTTTATTCAAAATGACCAAGTCTATCATCTGACCACAACATACACGTATATTTAAATACACAACCAAACAAAATTACCCAAGAAACCAAAGGACGATTCGATTAATCAACACGCGAGCCGGCAACGAAATAATAAATTAGACTCGCGCATCGAGATCGACTGGCGCTGAGACGGTGACTTTTTAATTAAGTCGAGACGATCTGCCGACAAGCGTTCGATTAATCAATCGAGCCCGTCGGATGGGACGATCGGGCTGGCGTGTACGTCAATTATCTGGGAACGGGTGTAGAGAAAGAGTATAAATGTGTAGATTTCATCAACCCTTTGCCGTACTGCTAGGTACAGGTCTCTCCTTAATGTGAGAAGGCTGTAGGACCACCACGCTAGCCTGTGCTGATGCTGATTGGTAGATTTCAATAACTTTGAGAACATTTTTTTTGTAGAACTCTCCTATTTTAGGTTGTCACGATGTTTTCCGATACTGTTAAGTATACCTGCGTGCAAACCTTTATATGTGCCACTACGACCACGAGTCTCGAACTTCCTGGAGCATACTGGTTCAACCTGCTCCAATACGAATTGGTCGAGGCCTACGGCTTGGACGTTTTCAAACTATCTATAAGACCTTTAACATGGCTCAACGCCTACTATACAAGGATAACATCCAACGGCTTAACCCTCCGAAGTGCGTAAGCGCGAATGAAATTAGTCCATACCGGTCACCCATCCGACTACCGACCGCGCCTCACGTTGCTTAACTTTATAGATTGGTTGTACAAAGCAAAAAGTGAGCGAGCGTCGTATTGCGAATTTCCCACACTAACATTACTTAAATACAGGAAAATGTAGGAATAAAATGGACGAGATCGTAATTATATACGTCGTTTCCAACATCAAACGAATGTGTAGTCTAACAGAAATCAATAGTCTAATTAATTAAAAGGACATTATTGATGTCCCTATTAGCTCGCTCAGTTGTGTCGACAAGTGTTCGATTATTCAAACGGGTCTCCTTTGACGGGACAATTCAATGTACCATTGTGTTATTTACTAGAATAAGGCATCGACGGCTACTTTTATAGAAATGAATACAATATAACAGAAATAATAACAGGTACTTATATCAACCACGTCATCTATGTTGCCATTGTGGCAGCTGAGTAATATTTTGTTACGTTATCGGGCGGTATTTGGACATTTGCGTGTGTCACAATAAACATTCAGTCTTATTCTAGATCTTAATGACGGTAATACGCAACCTTTTGAGCGCGATTCACACTTGACCAATTTTTCTTCTATTCAACTGCCATTCCTCATTTATTAATTTGTCCTAAGTATTTCCTAGTACGGAACCTGTGTGCGAGCCCGACTCACACTTGGCCGATTTTTCTTCTATTCAACTGTTACTCATTTATTTATTTGTCCTTAGAATGTCAAAGCAATAGGAAAAAAATATTCAGTTTAATTCAACTAAAATTAATTATGAGGACGCTACATTGACTTCAATTACCAGTCGATCTGCGTTCGATTAATCAATGGGGCCTCTTTCGACCGATCAGCGGCGGACCCGATATCGGGCCTCAATTACTCGAACAGTGTAAGCCTGATGTGTACACGGTTCCCCCTGTCCCAATTTAGAATCTGATAGCGATAAACAAACGAAATACTCGTTTTCGATTAGCATTTGTTTGGTTAGCGTGTGTGTGATTTTCAACCGGCTTCAAAAAAAGGAGGCTCTAAACTTGTCTGTTTTTTGTGTGTTACCTGAAAACTTTTTAGTAGGTGAATTGATTTCAATGATTTGTGAGTGAAAGCTGATGCTTTGCGTGTGTTCCCGTTTTAACTTGATCCAAATCTGAGTAGCACTTTTTAGCTATTAACGTCGATAACGCAAAAAATAGTCACATATTTATGAACCTCTTTTATAAAGGGGATACCTTCAAGGGAGGAGATTTATTTATAATGAAGCAGCTGCTTGGAGCGCTCACAATGCCAACGCACGTTACAAGCTAACATACACTATACATATTACATCAATTACATCCCATTCCATTTGATCCCATCCCATTTTAATTCCATTGGTATAGGACCTTGGGTTTTTAAGATATAGCAGAAAACTCCTCAGTTTCCAATACACATTTAGGGCATGCCAAAATTTGGTTGCTATAAAGGTATTTGTTGCGATTGAAGTCTGTTGATTTTTAACTATTTAGCGCAGTAATTATTTTTTATACGTCCTACTGAATTAATTATATAGGTTTATACTTAAATATAAATGCTAAATATCTATCTAAACCACTATTTTACTCCTTTAAAACGAATTAATACTCTGATTTGATCTTTATTTACAATTAAAATCTAATATTTTGATTTGATCTGTAAACTATAAATAATTTAGAATTAAAATGAAACGTCGTGGAATAAATTAAATTTTGAATCAGCGATTCATTTATCTAATGCTAAGGCGCGCCGCGACCGGCCGCAAACCGCAGCTGCATTCTGTTCTAGCATTTCTAACACAGTTCATTGTTTACAAATACCTGATTTTGGTTTTTCAAAGCGGTTCGTGCGGTTTCATTCTAGGTTTGTCCGACTTAAACTTGCATTCATTAACCGAATTTACTCATTTGTTTTCGATTTTATTCGATTGCAACCAGTAAGATAACAAATAATTAAATCTCGGCGAAAAAGGAAAACGAAAAAGAAAAAACAAGTATTATCATTTGAATATGTGTATCTGTGTATCAGTCGTATCGTATTTTGATTCGACTTCTGTTTGTTTGAAAAGTGACTTGAATAAGAGTATTCTTAGCAATGAGTAAAGATCATCTATTCATTCAAATATGTCCTTGAATGTTTTGAAGACCATCAGCTGTTTCTCGTCAAGATTTTATAAACTTTATAACCTTATGTGCACACAAGCATCTAAAATACGATGTAATATTGGGAACTACATACATTCAGGTCATTCAATTACCTGTTATATTTGTAAAAAATAATTCCAGGAAAACGACCAAACAGACCAACGAATAAGAAAATCGACGAACTTGGAATTTGTAGAAAATACAATGATTGCAAACATATTAACAAAGCAAGGAAATTGACCAGGTCGTTTTGTAAAACAGATTAACTTAAACTTTTCAACTTGTTTAGAGATGCGTGCTCTGTCATCGGTACCAATAAACCCATCTCGCATTAAGCTTAATCAATGGTATGGCCACAAACGACGTCGGGCCGATAATCCGATTGTAGATTGGTCGATCGGCACAACCGCACTGCCAATGTGGCGTGTTCATCAGTTAAGCGCTGCTGTGTTTTGGTTCTATGGGTGTGGTAGGGGAGAAACACTTAAGGCATTCCAACTTAGTCCTCAGATGTAACAAAGGCTCGACCTCACGGTCGCTGGTATCTGAATGTCAAATGTCCGTGAGCGACAATAGCCGCATATTATCTGGTGGACTGAAAGATCGTTGGCCAATTCTAATCATAACAGTACATTATAACTTGACTTTTTATACAAAAACAACGCTTTTTACTCATAAGTCTACACAAAGATTATCTGTGGTGTGTGTGTGATGGACTTATTCCTCAAGGGCAGCAACGCATCTGTAGCCGATCTCAGATAGGATTTCAGTCCTATCTGGGTTAATTATAAGTGTCCATAGGCGGCACTGGTCACTTACCATCAGGACTGCATGCTCACTTCCTACCCCTATCTTATAAAACAAATAAAAAAACAGGAAAATACCCAACGACAACGTAAGCTTCCAGACGCAGATGATAAATTCAAATAAAACCCGATATACACTGTGTGTTGAATCACTTTGGTGGCTCGCCATACGGAACGTCAAAACGTTCTCGGACCAAAAATAAACGTCACAGGTTGGTACTAGGACTTTTCAAATGCCGGCTATAGGGTTACGATATAAACAGCAATCCCATTGAATCCACTTGCATTCTGCATCCGTATATAATTCTATCTGGGCGGTAGTTCGGAACACAGCGCGATTGCGGTTTGCGGTCCATCGCAGTCCGATTAGATTAATAACTGCTGCAGTAGAATCGATATAATGATGTCTTGGTGCGACACGACTACGATTCGATTGCGACTCGATTGTTCATGTGACGACTATTGGGAAACGGTTAGGCAATAGGATTCTGTATGTCGTACTATAAATACATAAAGACAAAAATCCAGGAATCCACACAATTTAGATTTCTGGTATGGGAAAATTGGGGCTTGAACTCTGAACACTTTATGTATCATTGTGACAATGTTAAAGGGTGTGGTAAAGAAAAAACATTTACATAGGGAATTCAAACTAGGACTTAGTTGTGTAACGCATCTAAGTCGATCTAATGTAAAACTCCAATCCTGTTTTGGATCAATTATGTACATCCACGGGCGGCAATGGCCATTTACCATTTTGTGACTGTACGGTCGTGTGCAACAATCAACACAACAACATCTACATTATTTTTTATTATTTAATTTTTTTAATTTTTCAATTTCATTTATACTCTTTATTGGTGGTAATGACTAATCGACAAAGTATGTCATATCTCGAAACAATATAATCTCTGCCTGACGTTCCTACCTATTAACATAAACACCGTTAAATCCATAAAACTACTGACTTTCCTATTCAAATACGTAGAATTAATCGGCTTACCTATCGACCTATCGCTAAATGAGTATATTTCACTATAAAGCTACATAAAACTGTGAGAAATTGGGACTTCTCTAATGGATTTTCAAACACACAAAAATGACATCTTTTCACATACAAATAAGACTGTATCGCCCACCGTGTTTACACGCAAAATGCATTCGTAAAACTAGTTGGTAATCGAATGCCGGTGATAAATCTCTCCGGACTTTAGTTACACGTGTTTGGAATAGAGTGCGCTGTTCACACGCTAATGTTATCGAGAATAAATCTCAAATATGCGGCCGGGATATACTCATACGGACGTATACGAATGAAAAGCAAATGGATATTTTTGGAACTGCAGCTGTTAATGATAAGAGTTCCGTACCAAAAAGTGCCAATAGAACTATTACTAAGACTTCAGTGTCCATCTGAATAAAGACTGTATTTTATGAACCCTATGGGTAGAGACTTGCAAGTCTCAGAGTGTTTACTACTATAGCCGCTATTACGACACATAATAAAAAAATGAAAATCAAAAAAGTAATATCTTTAAATATAATAACAGACATTCCACTATTATTAATCCACGCCATCCACGTTGACATAGCGGCGATATGCAAGTACCCACACGAAAAGTGTGAAATCCTAATATTTTGTTACGATATCCAGCGGTGTTTGTATATTTTGTGTTAAAACAAAGGGCGGTCAAACAAAAATGGTGTGTCATTATTAATTAAAATTCATTACCACAATCCCTGCTTGATGCTACATAGTTTACAGTTCAGTTGTGCTGGGATCGGATAGGGATGAATAATATATACGTAATAACAGAGATATTATGTCTGGTTGATGTCAAGATACTGTGTAGTCGGACGCGTCGCATAATGGGTTTGCGGAAGGCTGTGTGCGGTGTTGTTTTGGATAACAATATAGCAGATACATACATACGTGTTCTGTGATGGCAAGATGGCGTCTTGAGAGCTAAATAAATATGAATTAGGGATGTCACACATGATATACATGTACGTATCTATGTTATCTATGTTATGTTATGTATATGTGTACACAATATGTTCGCTATCTTGTTTTGGATAACAATATAGCAGATACATGTCACACATGATACAAGTAACACCGTCTTAAATTAGTACGGGACTATTGACACACAAGAATTTGGGACGCATTTGAACAGTAAAAGATAATGATAAAAATACATATGTCTGTCATGATTTACAAATTTATAAATATTGCGGTATTGAGTGCAAATATTGTACTGGCTGTTTGTGAACCCAAGACACTGAGAACGGATCCCAGCTATAGTTTTGGTATAGCCGTTACTGAATGTATATATCTTATCTTATGTACATATGGTTATAGTATCATATAGTTCCTTCTCCTTACCAAAGGACAAGTCGATGTTACCTACGCATATATATTTTAGTCATGTGTGATACTTGCATGACATGCAAAACTGTATTATGAAATATAATTTGGATATATATTTTATCCTGTGTACTTATTATTTGCGATATGTCTGATTATATTTTATTGAGTAACAAATAGCCAAATAACTTACGCATCAACTGATACTAAGAAGATAATTCTTAAAAACTTATTGACATAACAAGCTTTTACTAATAAATATTTCTTTATTACAGGTAAGCAAAAGAGGAAATCGAACGACACGGACGCAAATTTCCAAGGTAATTTTACGAAAATAGCAACAAGACAAGGAAAAGTACAATGACATTCATCTAATAGATTGTTCTGAAGCTGCCCCGATCAACAAATAGAGCTTTGGCTTTGTGCAAAGCGCTCCCAAATGCACAGTCATTGCACAGTAAAAGAGTGGATCGTGATTAATCTGCCCCCACAGCCTGATCAGCCGCAACGTCCGTTGCAAAGCGAACTCAACGATTGAATTAGACACCGCTGTTCGCGCTCGGAAATTAGCTCCCAATGAAACTTGTTAACGAAGACGCAATCGTTGATTGAGATCGCTTTAACATCTTAAATACTAATAATTTGTGTATAATTGATGAATTAAAACGAACGTAAAACGAACAAATTATTTATTAGAACGTATGGCCTGCAACTCTTATGTGTCACTAATGACCACGGGTCTCTCCTCACAACTGGGTAAGCCTGGAGCATACTCGATCACGCTGCTCTAATGCGGATCGGTGGAGGAATGTACGGGTTAGTGATCAAATCGCGTTGGATGTTTTCAAACCGACTATAAGGCTACACGGCATAACTAGCATCCATCCAAATTCCGACCGCGCCCGACGTTGCTTAACTTTGTATATCAGTTAAGATCTACATAAGCCGCGGAGCACGCTTCATAAGAACGAATTACATAAGAAATGTATTTAATAGAAATCGATATTCATTAGTTATTATACGTTCGATAGTTTGTTACATAAGTTTCCGAGAGACTCGTTAGCTTAATTTAGTTAAACTAAATTACAATAACCAGGTAGATGAGAACAAAAACTAATTAGGTCGATCGAAATTGATAATTAGAAATCTGAAAGTTAATCAGAATTAACTACTTGTTCAAACGGATTTTGTGAGAAACTTTTTTGATTCTAAGTAATTGTTTAAATTAAAATTTACTTCAAAATATGACATCTTGTTAGGGTGAAAATAAAATAAAATTATTATAAAATTAGGGTCAAAAAAGGGCCAACAGCAACTACACATTCAAAATTTAAAATGTGTCGGAGTTATTTAAAGCTTTCAATTTAATTTTTATTATTGTCTCTCTCCTATCCAAAAAAAAATGTATTCTATTTCCTTCAATACAGGCTGTAGATTGTAAGCCATGTTTATGCTCGAACTTGCTAATAATATTGAAATAGGCTCTAAATGTAATTCCAACTGTAATTGGCAACTGATACATAACTAACGGTTAAGTCAACATAAACTCTTACAGTAACAGAACTAATAGCAACTCATTAGGCATTCCAATTGCCATTTACATGAGGTGTGCTACGAGCAACGGGGTCAGTCCCAAAGCGGCAGGTGCGTGTCCAGGGTCCTTTAGTGGCCTGTCGTCAATCTGTCATTAGGTATCCACAAATGATGCAATTCTCATATTTTATCTCCATACCTATCTAAGCTAAATGTAAATGCAACATGGTCTCTTTCTTACTGTTTATTGTCTTCAAGCTTTAACCATTAGCGATTTTTAATGAATTCTAGTAAAAAAAAAGGATGGGGCTTTGGAGAATGGACATATGTCCTAATTGGAGATGATACTTTGTATGAGAATTAGTCATTTTTCAAGTTAGGGATAAAGTTAATATAATAAGTACGGAGATTGATGAAAGTTTGGAAAAAATATGATTCTCGAAATACTAATACTAAGCAAAGAGTGTCTATTGAGACACCCTTTGCTTACGGAATGTTAAAATCTTTGAAAAAATAAATTTGACGACCCGAGTGGCGGTTACCACACCGGTCTGACACGTTCCGGGTTCGATCCCCGGCCAGTCAGAAATTTAAGTGATGAAATTAGATTTCTGTTTTGGTCTGGGTGTTTGTGTATCGTTTTTGTGACGCAGGGAATCCTAGTGTGGGGCTGTGAGTGTAGAAAGCGTCTCTTTTAATCCTAAAAGTAACTACTACTGTTTAACTCTTATTAAGAATTATTACAAGCGACTCTTCATTACAAATGACTTATTAACCAAACCCTCAACTCATAAGCTATTCCAGTTATCATGTACAACGAGGTAGTGTGCCAATTACAAACGAGGTCGGTCCCGCGATACGTGCGTGTCTAGGGGCCTTTAGTTGCGCCTGTCATAAATCTGTCATATCGTGTCCCACAAAAACCGCCTCAAATTTAATAGACTCGACTTGTTATACTAAAATTAACAGGGAAATAGCTTAAGTGTAACCAACGGACTTCAAAATGGAGGACGTTGTCAATACAATTGTATTAAGTATCTGTTTCCCCTTAAACAGTTTTTTTTGGAATTGGGATAGTTCCAGAGGGGTCTCATTTTAATTATATTAGCATTAGACCTCGGGTATCGAAAATACACCAGGGACTCCTCAAACAACAGCTAACAAAACCTGTAGGTGTAGCGATTGAGTCTGTTGTTTTTAACGTGTTCAGCGCAGCAAATACTCAGTTATAAATATGACGACCGGAGCTATACGGTATAACAGTCTGCCACGCAAGGGGTAATAGGTTAGAAGCCTTTTTTGGACATATTAATAAATTGATAGTCTCTTATAGATCTTGTAGTGTCAGGATCTGGGTGTTTCTGTAATTGCTTTTGTGTCCTTGGCACCCATGACAGTGTCCTAGCTATGAGTGTGGCATGTCGAAATGAGTGGAAATAATACGATAATATACTTTGTATAACATGTATAATAACATGAAATAAAAATATGCATACCGCGCCTGATAAGAACATTTTCAATAAACAAAATTATATCAAAATCTAGTGCTACAGAGAGACATACATAAAACACACACTTGTACATACGTCAAACTTATATCTCCCGTTTTGGGGTAGTGATTAAATAATCTCTTACCATTCCCATTAAAATCTATTACACAAAATATAGAACAAAATATAGAACATCATGTAATTATTTTTCGGGAACTAGAAATCGGGTAATCGTTACGAATAATCTGAAGAGCGACACTCCATCCCTGATACCCAGGGGGTGCGGTAAATCTCGCTCGCCATCCTATTAAGATAATATCGGGCAATTCGCAAACATCCTCCCATAACCGCAAACCCATAACCGACCGGCCCCACCCATGTCAGGGATTTGAATCGCAGATTTTTGGGGGATTAATTAGAATTTCGCTACAGTTTGCGCCGTCACGACATAACGCAAACAGATAATCTTCTTGACACCACTGAACATTATCGTTTGTTTTTTACAAGCTTCAAGAAAGGGAGTTTTATGTCCGTCTGTATGCATTGTTATCTCTGTATGTTCACAATATTTAAATCCAGTGGCTTTGTCTACCTTCAGAATCAGAATCTGCCCGAGCACAGAGGATACCCTCGAGACTTGAAAAACCCATACCGACGCCCATATGCACCTGCAACCATAGTATATGACATACTAGAATGCATATTACAAAAGTCCTATTAAAATACAATATAAGTGTTATAAAACAACATATCTTTATCATATTATTATATATTCAATAAGATTGATATCACAGTTTAATTACTTTTATGGTGATAAATAAAATTGCAATGGATAATGCATCATCTTATAATATAGTCTCCTTGCTGGCCTCAGTCAATCAGAATGTGTTAGGTTAGAGTTAAAAAAAAACAATCCTACAACTTTTCTCAAACCCCACTTCGAAGCATTTTGTTGATATAGAGGTAACAAACGAACACGCAGTTTACCTGATGTATAGTGACCACAGTCGCCCATGGACATTGACAACTCCAGATAAGATTGGATCATATGTACCTAATGTATGACCCTCTTGGTACAATTGCGAGAATACTGAAGGATAGACCACGCTGCTCCACTGAGGACTACACTAAGAACTACACTAAGATGTATAAAATGAAGGACTATACTAAGATGTATAAAAGGACTTGACTGCTACTACGACTAAACTCAACTAAAGTTTAGTGAAAAAAGATACGGGGTGGGATAAAATTGTTGAATTTCAAGCCACCAAAAAATTTTAAGCGTTTCTAGCCAATGTCGAACGAGGGCCGACAACGGCTTATCGTGTCCTCCGACGCACGGAGGCGCATAAAATGTTGATCATTAGCGATCGCCCATCCAACTCTCGACCGCATCCGACGTTGCTTAACTTTGTAGATCAATTACGATCTATATAAGTGATGTGGCTGTGCCCGATTCAAAAACCATAAG
>DWOQ01000645.1:0-10764 GCA_018251115.1 Codatractus alcaeus
TTATCATAATTTCATAAAATTCATAAATATCAAACCTCTAATGTCACTTTGCTATATAGCCCAAACATCACCCAAGATAGCCAGGTTCGAACTGCGCTCTATTTTACCTGAAATTTATTTAAGAACATTATAATTCAAAATTTAGTTCTTATATAAATTTTGGAAACATATTTTGCATTTTTCGTCAACAAATGCTTAATATATTTCCACAAATCCCTCGAATATTTCCTAGCAGAGAACTAAAGGAAACCTAAGATGGCTATAGTAATGGAAGCAATGTAATCAACATTACTGCATTACATAGTGCGTCATTTTTGGAGATTTATTCAACATTTTCCTACGTCAATATTTATTTCAACTTTTGTATATATCTGTAATTGCCTTAATTTTATTTACCTGTGATCAAATCAATTTGATTTCAACTTATATTATAGTCTGTGATTTTAACGATGGCAATGAACGTAGAAGTGAGAAATGACGCTTTGATGCTTAAAAATTAGTGTGTTTTTAGTGTTTTCGTTCCTATAATACTTTCATGAATTATTAACCGTCTAAAAACGTCAATAGTTATTGTATTCCACAGTTCAAGTATTAAATACTAAAGAAGTGAGTAGCCGAGCGACGTATTACGTCGTTCATTGACTGACGTTCCTATACGATAACTTCTTCAGGTCAGAGGATTGCTCTATCGATTCATAACAATAAGCTTAAGCATGGCTTCTACGGCTGCTAAGGCAGTGGGCGTAGCGAGAGATATTTCTCCGTTATATTACAGAATTCTCTCGAAGTTTCCTCAGAACTTCACATTCTGTTTCGCTTACGGGTCAGCTGTCAAACCGCAGATAGGTAACCAAAAAAAACACAACATGATAGATCTGATCTACTGCGTCGATAATTCGTACCGATGGCACGGAGCTAACATCGAGATGAATCCGTCGCATTACTCAGCTCTTCGCTACTTGGGCAAGGGATTTGTTGCAAGATTCCAGGAGAAATGGGGTGCCAAGGTCTACTTTAACACTTTAGTGGAGCTCAAAGAAGAGAACGTCACCATCAAGTATGGTGTAGTATCCCAAAAAGATCTGGTTGCAGATTTGCTAGACTGGAATGACTTATACTTGGCGGGGAGACTCCATAAGCCAGTTGAGATCATCAAACAAACAAACAGCTCACAACTTCAGAGTGCTCTACAATCGAACTTAAGGTCTGCCGTTCACACTGCACTCCTTGTATTACCTGAAACGTTTTCAGAATACGATTTTTACTTCGCAATATCCAATTTGAGCTATGCTGGTGACTTTAGAATGACATTTGGGGAGAATAAAAATAAAGTCAGGAATATAGTCCAACCACAGTTACTTAATTTTCGCGAGTTGTATAGGCCCATCTTGCAGCACTTCCATGCCTACGTAGACTTCCCATCAGGAGATGCTCAGTGCCATCAAGATTTGCACCCTGAAACTAAGTTACACCATCTCATGCAATTGCCAATGGTTCCTCAACAAAGAATTGTCAAGTTCTGGAATCATGGTGGACCCCAGCAGGATATGGAGGATGTCCTACGAGCAGTTGCATATGATATAGATTGTGCTGTTATTTTAAGGCAAATTCTAAAAGACCTGGTTTGGCAGTCCAGTGTGAGACAATCACTAAAAGGCATCCCAACTGCTGGTGTGCTAAAATCCATACGCTATAGTGCTAAAAAAATTGCCAAAATGTTCTGAAGCAAAGATAATGACATGAAGTAAAGATATGACAGTGTTACTATAAGAAGCAATAATAGAGTGTATATATTTACGATAATAAAAGTACAATCATAGTATAATGGTAATTTTTTTTAATCCTAATTAAGTTAAACCCTTTTTTTTGGTTTTAGGTTTCAATATGCTATCTGATGAATCAAGCAGTGATTCAGAGACAGGGAGATTCAAAGGTCGCTCAAAACCACAAGATGATCAAGAAAAAAGTTCTAGTAAAAGGGAAGATTTAAAATCATCTGGAAGAAACCGAAGGTCTGATAACGATAGATACCGTAGGGACATCGAAAGGAAACGAGATGAACGTAACAATCATGATAGGAGATCTAAAGATAGGCATAGATATTCTAGACATTCGCCTATACGTAGGAGATACTCACGTGATAGAAGTAGGAGATCTCCGGAAAGGAGTAGGCCTGATAGGGAATCCAGGGATAGATCTAAGCCATTAGACCATAGAAGTAGTAGTAGAGATAGATATAGAAATTCAAGAATTAGATATCAAAAATCACCTATTCCAAGTCGTGATGTTAAGGGGGAAATAAAAGATTTAATCACTAAAAGAGGTAAAAGTGTGGAAAGGCCAAGTAGTAGGCTAAAGGATAAAAAATCGTCTTCTCCAGAAAAAGAAAAGCGTTCAGAAGTTTATAAACCAAGTGCTTCAGAAATAAAAAAGGTTAGCAGTCCAATTATTATTGATGAAAATGAAGACAGTGATAGATCGGTGGAAGTCCAACCTGGATCTTACTATAAGATGATTCCAGCAATAGTAAAATGTAAATCAGAAGAATCAAGTGAAATTGATTCTTCAGATGATGAAAGACTTAGAGCAAAGCTTTTAAACCTAGAAAAAGAACTACATAGAACTAAAAGGAAAAAACACAAGAAGAAACACAAAAAGAAGAGTGTTAGGTCTGATAAAGAGAAAGGTGATGCATCAGTTGAGGTGACAAGCACAACTGATATACAAGATAATATCAATACTGAAACCATTAACTTGTCAGACACTACGGAGGTCACATCTACCCAAAAATGTACTCAAAAAGATAGCAGTGAAGAAGGAGAAATAGTAAGTGATGATTCAGACCAAATGAATATTGATCCATCAGATTTGAGGCATAAGTTAAAACGGTCTTCAAATAGAAGTGATTCAAATTCTCAAGAAAAGCAGAACAAAGATGTGTGTGGGCCAGCATTGCCGCCACATTTAGCAAAACGGTATATACAGAACTCCTCAGATGTTGAAGGCCCAGCTTTACCTCCTCATCTGCAACAGTCCAAAAATTTAGGTAACATAATATTACATTATTTTAATTTAATAAACTAAATCTTATAAATGCATTACTATAATGTAATAGTAATGCTATATACATATATACTGTTCATTTTACAGGACCGTCATTGTCTGATGATATGCGAAAAGTACTCGCAGAGACGAGTAGAGAAGCGATTGAATATGAAAGCTCAGATGAAGATGGTGGTATTGGTCCCATGCCTGCTGGGGAGGGGGCGAAATTGTCTGATGCTCATCAGCGTTTAGAGGAAAGAGCCCTTGAAATGAAAATAAAAAGTATTGATGGTCAGTCACTAAGTGATTCAAAGGCAAAATCTCGGGAGCAATGGATGTTAGAGTTGCCTGAAGGCAAAGCCAAGTATCTGGGTTTGGAAGCACGAAGTTTTAGGGCGAAGGCAGGGCCAGATATGTCAGACAGGTATGCAATTTTTTAAATTACTTGATGCAAATGATAAAATACACAAAATAATGTTGCATTTGTTGGCTTAATAATAAACAGTATGTATATGGTGTGCATTGTGGTTGTGCAGATGGACCACCTTATTAGATTGCTCATTGTTCTTTAAATGCATTAATAACTTAACCACTGCTCATAAAAATAATGGAAATATTTTATGGCACCTAATGTTTAGCTATGCTCCTGAGGTTTTACCCCAAATTTTGTAACATTTAATGCGAAATGTCTTAAGTTACGTTCAACTAACAGACATGTAATTCTAAATAGTTTCTTTAAATCATTATGCATAACGTATCAGATCATCTTGGACCGACACGCCCGAGGAGAAGGCTCGTAAAGCGGCCGGCGTAGCTAAAGAGGAGGACGCGGACGTTGTCTTGCAGCGGGAAGCGCGCGCACGACACATCGCTAACAGAGACGAGGAACAAGAGAAGTCTGTCAAGTGAGTATGAATATCGCTCTAAAAATCCATTAAACCGATAGAATTTTATTAGCAACACTGCTACATCTTTTTCTAACTTCGACTTCAACTGCAGCTTTAGACACTGTTGTGTTCTGGTTTGATTGGTGTGGTAGGGTGAGACACTCATGTAAAGCATTCCATCTTAGTCGTCAGGTGTAGCAAAGAATCTTTGACCGATCTGGAGTAGGTCTCCAGTCTAATCTGGTGTTAATAACAGGTATCCTACATTATGTCCATGAAGTAACAATGCTCGATTGTTACTTCTATATATAGGCCAGTGCCAAAGTAAAAATTGCACAGTGAAACCCATTACTACAGTAAGAAAATATAACAAATTTATATAATGGTTTTAGATTGGAAAAAGAAGTAACACAGCAATAATTATTCCTTAAATTATATGTCGCGCCAATGTATTGTTGGAAAAATTTAGTTAGTATACTACTAGAAATTACTAGGTCCAATGCATATTTAGGTGATTAATGAGATTAATGAGTTCCTTATACGTTCTTAATTTTTTTAGGAAACATAAGAAGAAACACAAAAGGGAGGAGAGTCTTCTGGAGATACATCAGAAGAAACTCAAAAAGAAGAAAAAGGTAAAATTCTTTGTAAATAATGTTACAAGCCTAGCATTGTATAAAAGTGACAGCAGTTGATACAGCCGTTTATAAAATGGACAAAAAATAAATGTAGTAAATAATTTTGTTACAAGTTTAGTGTATTAGTATTTGGTGTTAATCTTATAATAACATCGTGCAATCATTGCCACCTATTGGAAACATTATGAGGTTATAGAAAATAAAACACCGAGTTGCCAATTTGGAATGGATTAGTAATTTTCTCTTAAAAAATAATAGATATTTAAATTCCAACATTTCTCAGTGTATCTTTACAAAATGTAAAACAATTTAATATTAATATGTAAGAATTTTACCTGTGTAAGTAATATGAATTATAAATTCTACAGAAAGAAGAAAAAGACGACGAAAAGAAAGAGCGGCGTCCTTTCAACAGGGACATCGATTTGCAAGCGAACCGTTTCGACGAGGCACAAAAGAAATCTATCATTAAGAAAGCTCAAGACTTGAATTCTAGGTTCTCTCGCGGCGAAGCAAAGTTTTTGTAGTAAAAGTGTATGGGTATGCAGAAAACCAAGATTTTTTGTATATGGGGTCCATAAGATAAGCTTTAGCTTGCAATCGTATGATATTACCGGTTAATCCATGGTTGTCGTATTTTAAAACTATATTATATCCTATAGGAATTCCAGTTAAAGACTTATAACTTATGACTCATGATTTAACTCCGTTTTTACATATTTCTAATAGTAGTGTACAGAAATACTTCGTATGGTAATAAAAAATGTAAATACAAATTTGTTGTTTTATTTAGAAAATAATCGTTGTGTCCAATGAATTGTTTCAACGCAGACGTGTAAACGACAAATGAAATTTGCTGCATTAAAAAAGTATGTAAAATGTACGTGCGGTGAAGGCGAAATTGCAAGGAAATAATAAACACGACGGTTCATTACAATATTTTCTGATTTAATAAAGCGCTCTATATTAGTAACTTTAAGTGTAAGTTTACCAAAGTATATTTTACTACATTACGCATATATTATTGCATTTTAAATCAACTCGTACTACATAGCTATTTCGACAGTGGTAGCTTTAGCTCTCTCGGTTGAGGCACATACTTTAACCGAGGAATTCTCGCAGCACAGTGGCTCCTCAGCAGTCATATCAGCGTAAACCCACGGCTTATCACATGCTTTGAAAAATGCGGAGAGCTGAAATAAAATAAAACAAAAGATTTATAACAACAACGTGTCCGGAACATAGTAACATGAATTTCTTTAAATAAATCTCAGTTTATTCGGGATTACCTATAGCTAATCTGTTTTAATACTAATATTACATTTAAAATACCTTTAACTCATCAGCGTCTTTAAGCCGGTTACACAAAATCTCCGGTCCTTTGGCTTTTGTCGCAGTGGCCAATGCCAGGCAGAGACTTTTGCACGTGGTTTCCCCTTCTTCGTCACATTTTATTACCAATCCTGGCGACTGCGCCAACAGTGGGGAACTTTCAGCTTCAGGTACTGTCGTTGGAAACCCACCACATGAACAATTCCCTCTCACGTTATCATCTAACCCTGTAGTACTGAAAGGAATGAAAATATAATTTTATTGGGCTGGTTTGACTTAAATAGAGCCCCGAATTCAATTTTAAGCTTAGGTCAGGCTTAATTCCGGCCAAATTCTCATCGTATAAATTCCATCAATATTGTAAACGTACCTATTAAGACTTTCGTCGGCAAATACTACACTTAAACCGAATAGCAAAATGATACAGAAATCGCAGGCGATGCTCTTGGTAAACATCATGTTGAGGATTGCTCCAACAATGATTGGGAAAACTTCGACCACCGAACTTAAATAGACATCGAGTTCCATATGGAGGTGTAGGGAGCCCAACTCTTACTTTAAACAGAGACTGTACTTAAATAAAACATTTTCTGGGTGGAAATCTTCTATCGATACCCGACCTTTTGAGGGAATTGTAAAATTATGTGAGAATGTTACTCACAAAAAGATCCTCAGAAGCCACATAGTGCATTAATGGAAACTCTAGAACCTCTCTTTGAAAAACACAGATATGATCCTTGCGTGATGACCTTTAGGCTCTTTCCAGATCAAATTGTCCCCTCTTCTTCACCTCGCCTCAACAGCCCTTACAATTTATAGCCGCAACAAGTACTGTACAAACTAAACAGAGACAGTACTGGCTATTTAAAAATTACGATACATATTTATTATTAATTTATTACTCTTTAAAAGTAGACATTACATAAGTGACCTTTGGTCCCACACTATTATAACGAATGAGGAAAATTTGAAAATCTATGTACCAAGTCGATACCTAGGTAATAAACTTTGGCTACTCCTTATTTGTCCGACATGGTCGTAGTCGTCGATAACTTGTCTCATTTCGTTAGCAAATCATGGTCATCATGTTGAAATGCGAATAAGTACTTAGCGATGTTTTGGTGTAAAGTGAACACGATGAAAATGTTTTGGTTACATCCGTTATACAATAAGCAGTTAACGCCACGCTCGTGTTTCTTTAGGCAATAAAGAAGTTAATATCATCACCATCCCGGTCTAATATCACTCAAATTACTGAGTATTATTAGTGTGAGTGAAAAAACTGTAGGTAAAAGCATTCTTTTATCTACATTTTTTGGACTGACACCCTAAATTTACTTTACGAAGTATTAGTAATGATCCATACTATGCTTCGTCCAGTATTTCCCTTTTATGCGGGTACCAAAATAAAGATACAGGAGTGAATTTACAGAGAAAAAATTAAAAGTGTCACTCGATGTAATCCTGTTTCCAATATTAAAGCTCGTACGATACGTCGTGGTTACATTTCAATGATACCAGTCACCTCTAAGCGTCTTCTTCTACCTAATCACTGTTACATTTCGGTTTTAAAGGTGTCCTTATCGCACCTTAGAGACGTATGACGTAGACGTATGGCTTTCCAGCTTAGTCCTCAGGGTATACATTTAGCCCAACTCACGGACTTCAATAATAGATTGATTATAGATGTCCATATGCGGTACAGCATAACAGACAGATCCCCGTACCATCAAGGAGACTGCATATTACCAAAACAAAAAAAAACTTGTCTTTATGGACAGATAAAATTAAACATATATCTTCATTTACTACTTATTTCCTATCGAATATGACATTCATTCTGAAGTACCATTTATTAATATGTATAATTAAATAGATTCATAGAGGTAATGTTGCTGAAGTATTTTATTTGTACGATAGTGAGATCATATAATTTGAATTATTAATTATTAATAAAACTAATTTTGATTGTAAAATTATACCTATAATCATATACCATATCATATAGAGTAATATTAACGGGTTTAAAAATAATACAACCAGTATTAATGAAAATTTTATTAAAATTCATTAAACGTCACTACCAGTCTTTCATTATAAAAGATATACATATTGCTTCAATCGTTTTTGAATTTCGGGCTAAACATACAAAAAATACAAAAATGTGTCTAATTTTGTACTGTGAATATTATATTAATTAAATAAGCGAAGCTTTCAGTTTATCCATATTGTTCGTTTATTTTATTTCGCGATTATTACACATACGGAGACAGACAGCTCAAATCTAATCTAATAAATAGTCACAGTATACTACGAGCACGCCCTCTTCATATGCAAAAAGTAAGCATATTCCTAATTTATCTACCTTTGAGGGTTTGCTTAAACTCCTAGCGTCCATCAGTACTATCACAAGATTCTCTCAAATAAAAAGCATCGAAAAATAACGCGAAAATTAACTTTTGTCTAAGTTAATAGGCAACTGTGACAAAATTAATTATAAAGAAAAACATTAAAGTGTAGAAAATTTGAACAAGAAGATTAAGACACTTGTATTAATAAGAACAATCTACTTGATTACCCTAATGAGATGATCATCATGTTTAAAGCATAATCACGGCATTATCTAGTATAACAGTGGACCTCTAATTTAATTTTACGTTTTTACAAGACGTGTTCACTATATTACTAGTAGGAAAATTACTACCCTAGTACATAGTATTTATATTTACAATACAAATATACATTTAATACTGAAAATGTTGTATTGTATGTAGCCTTAAGCACAAGATTATAGTACTGTGAGTGCAAGGCATACTTGTTATAGTTCTTGTTTCCTATTTCCATAGGATGTCTGAGTAACAGGAAACTAAATAGGCATATTTCATTTAATATACTCAATTACATGTCAATTGTACATTCAACATGTACTTGTCACAAAACCAACAATCCCATCATTTATGTACATACATTTGCACATATAAAAACCCAACCTAATTTACCATTCCATATAACTTAAATGCAGTTTAGTTAAACCTAAGTCCAACCACACTAAACCCATGTTACAATGTCATACAGTAATTATTTTGCTATTTGTAAAATGCTGCAGTGATCTTTTCCGATCCCTAAGCAGTTTGTTGTCACTATCTTTGCGGAGCTGGATTGGGTTTAGGCATTTTACTTAGTAACCCTTGGATTTCTTTCTTCTCGTCATAACTTTTCCACATTTCATACAGGTTAATGATAGCCCGTACTATCTCTTGTATCTGAAACAATCATAGAAGCTCAAATTAAATACAAAACATAACATTGTAAAATACTTAAAATATGTTTAAAACCTTTTTGTTGCATATTTATTTACTTTGCCATCTGCCAGCCTTTAAGAGTGCAATACTGGACATAGACATTTATAAAAAGGGGATTGCTTTGTCATAGTCACAACACTTTACACATTTGTGACTACAATGAATTTTACTTCATGTTATAATGATATTTTTTGCTTAGATTAACACCTCCTCCAAACTTGCCTCCTTATCCATCTATGAGAATAACAGAACTGGTGTTATTCAGAGCCAACACACAGACACCTTATCTTTTATCTACAGAGAAAGCATATTGTATACCTTGTCCATATCAACATTAAGCTCAGCAAACCAATGTTTGAGATTTTCCTTCCCCAACATCACACAGGCTATATGTAAAGCTCCTATTGCAATCTGAAAAAAGTAAAAAGTATAGACATAATGCCTTAAAAGTAGTAAAATTTTGTGTATTTCTAGTTTAATAGCCTAACAATACAGGAGGCCTTAGGCCTCCTTATTTCTGGCTTACCAAAGTGGCCAAATTCTAGTTTCAAGGGTGTGGAAAGGGACGGACATTTAATAAGACATTATAATGGATAACAATGCATCGATAGCCAGCCTCAGTTATGTCTCCAATCCTATTTAGGGTTAGTTATAGATGTCAACAAGCAGCAGTGACCGTAACTTGGCTGTACACTCGTCCCCAGCTTCTTTATAATAAATATTAGAAATGTTTAGTACAACACACATTTGTATTTTGAAGTTGTGATAGATATCCACAGTAACCACTTAACTGGTGAGCTTCATAATATTTTTTTTGCATAGATACTCCACAATTAGTAACCACTTAAGAGCTGTGGGCTTCATTATATTTTTACCATTGAAAAAAAGTTCTACATGGATAATCGCACAGAAAAGGAACTAGTGCTCTAATTCAACTAAACATTATAACAATTTACATATATGTACATGCTATATAATTGACTATATACTGAATAGTTATAATGTAATATAAATTGTTATAATGTATCATTGACATGCAAAGAAAGTATGGATTAGTGAATTATTGGTACCTGATAAGGTGGAAAGAGTAAACTGACATCTGTTCTAAGAGAATCATTAACTATTCTCCAAGCATGGGTCAAAAGCTGATCATCCTGCCCAATGTCTTGTACAAACAGTAACAGCGGTCTATATGGCTGATAGACAATGAGACAGCAGTCTAAGTTCTCTAACAAATAGAATTCACATTCCAATATGTGATTAGTCCTGTAAGGAAACTCTTGTTGGCCGTAAGCATAGCTGAATTTGTTCTTTATCACTGTCTGACAAGTTGTAATTAACCGTGAATTCGATATAACGCCAAACTCCTCAACTTTGGACGCCAGGAACACACACGTCGGTGCTAAAAGTAACGGGTCTATACACTTCAACGAGTTTCTTGCGTAGAACCGTTTGAAATAAACGGTAGCTGTAGCGATCACTTGCTGCCGAAGTTTAAGCTGCTCGCCTAGAACTTGTATTATGCTAGCGAAGAAATTAAATATTTTCTGATATTCCTCC
>DWOQ01000646.1:0-10763 GCA_018251115.1 Codatractus alcaeus
AGATACTATTTTACAATGCACATTTTAGTATACTTATCAAACTGTTATCAAAATCAATACATTATATATCGCTTTAAGTTCACTGGCGGATAGCTGATGTTATAAGGTGTAACTTGGCAACTTTAACTTACGAAAGAAAGGTCCGCGTTAGTTTTAATCTCGATAAAAAATTAAAACATTTTATTCCCAATTTAAATTGGGACACAGCATCGCGTGGCCGGGTCGTCTAGTGTATAATAATATTAATCTGAACAAATAAAGTGTCAAACGAAATACTAAACTAGAGTATAAAAAATATCCCGGGTCTTTTATTAAACAAACATTGTTCAAAAAAAAATAAAATTCAAGATGAAAATGACTGCACAATTACAAGCCGTGTGCCACCAAAAATATAGGGCAGAGAGTGTCATGTCATCGCCAGTAGTTTTTACGTGCATGTCACATGCTCGATCTACTTTCATCCATCCCCCATCTGATTGTAGGACGATACGAACATTTACAAAAGCAACGCATACGCTCTCTTTAAAAACATTCTGAAAACATTCGAGCATCGATCGTAATCGTGGAATCTAAATTAAATACTATATATTTTTGAATTATATGACAATATTTTTGAAATTAATCTTTTGGTAGTTACAAAAACTATTCGAGTATTAATACAAGTCAATCATCAATGCAAGCCGATCATCCTCATATGTTTTATTACATAATAATTATGTAATCAAACAACATTCCATCACTAAAACAGGGATTAATTAAATATTTACAAAAAAAACATACGAGAAGAAAAGAATGGTCGACTACGGGCTTTTACATTAACGGTAATAAGTCCTTACGCCGCACTGCAGCTGATCTGGTGAAAATGAGTAAGAACAACGCATCTGCGAATATAATTGTCATTTCAGCTAAAACCTATGGATAAACAAAGATAACATGTACTTCACTAACCAGCGATTCATGCTTGTAGCGTCGATGTTGTGTAGATTGTAAAGATATTCATAGATTCCAAAAAAACGCTATTTTAACTCTGACGAGACACTTGGGACTTGCACTTGGGACACTTTACGCGTTATTAAACGTTAATAAAGTATGAGTTACTTTAAAACTAAACCACGGACACAAATAAGTATCGATACATAAAGAAAAACTAAATCTTAGAAATGTAACGCAATTCTCATAGGAAGAGGTTTTTGATTCGTTCGTAATATACATAGGTACATACATATGGCAGAAATTAATAGGTTTCAAACTTCAACACTGTATATATTTTTTTTTACTTTATAATAATATTAAAGATGTTATTAATTTTTATCAAAAAGGTTGTTTTTCTCAACTTACCAAAATATGATTATTCATTATATATATAAAGCACACAAAACCGGTCTATCACCACGAAATTAGTGGTTGATGGGAAGTAAACTCAAGAGCTTACAGCAAGGCTAGGTCAGAAGGCGGTTACCGTTTATTGTAGCTTAGAGTAAACGTATAACGCGCGGCAAAGATCGTTTCAACCTTATCCGTAAACTGCACCGACAGCTAACGCAAGTAAAGCGTTCCACCTTAACTTAAAACTATATAAACTATGCGAATTTGCATTTGAAGAAAATCTATAGATATAATTCATTCGACTTGTCGCTAAATCGTCGAAAACCATTTGTCGTTTGTGTGTCCAAATTGTATATATTTGTGTTAGCAAAAATTGTCAAACAGAATTTTATTTCATCTATCGTTTATGTTGACGTATGGAGCAGTTGACAAAAGTTCAAAGTACAAGAGTATTTGAAAAGGTGCTTCGAATTTTGCAACGTAAATTTTTGTGAAATTGTTGAACGATTTGTACGGCACTTGATGTGCATCAGCCTTTTGGACTATCACAGTATTTGAAACGTATTGATTTGAGTTGTTACTTTAAATCAAAACCTTCAGTCTCTGTAGAAGTCTCTATTCTTGATACTTCGCTAACGGTATATTTTGACCAAAGAATCTTATGTAACTTAATTATTAAAACTATGCAATACATTAAATGTATACTTATAATGTGGTAGAATTTTCCCTCAGTAAGCATTGAACCATTGTCTATCATGGTAGCCAAGGGCAAGGCACCCTCGAGTAATTTTATTTTATTTTTATTATTAAAATTTAAAGTTGCATGATTTAAACCCCAATTTGTACACCAATGTGACAAAACGTAATTCAAACTCTTAGCAGAAATTTTCATTTTTCCCACTTTTGCAGCGTACTTTTTTAGTAATTTGTTTAGTCTGTTGCCCGGACGAATTATAACTAGTGCGGCATTATTCGCTTTAACGAGAGATGTCTTGACCGGATGACGACCGTCTCAGGAATGGAAATTAAAAGACTTATGATAAACATGAAATGAATAAAAGATCATAATACTCAATTGATTCCTATTAATATTACAATAACCTGCAGAGACTTATGTAAAGTACCTAATAACGATTACACGTCTTAATTTACGTATTGTAATAATTACAGTTCTTATTTGATCGATCCTATGAATTTACAATTTACTGATAGTTTTTGTTTATACTCTCGCAAATTTACGGCGGCCCATACCAGTTTTAAATTATACTTTGTCCATTGTATAAATCGCTTTTTCCTAGATTATACAAAGCTAACGACAACGTTTCGTAGGCATCATCAAACGTTTAACAAATCATATGCGATACAACACTGTTATATTTAAAATGAGTTTTTCAAAATTTTACATATTTTTTTAGGGTTATCGTTAAAATAATAGTATGAAATCTGTTGGTTTATGGATTTTTGTGCTGAAATAATTTACTTATGTTGACTATGATAACCTATTAAAATAAAATGAAATGAAATGGTTTATTTGGTAGAGGGCACGAGACCACGAGGGCACCTACAAATAGTCGGATTACATTTGTTTTTTTTCTTTTCTTATACTAACACCGTATTGGATTATATTTTGAATCGAATTATAAACATTTTTTTCATGTGGAAACTGGAACATTTCTATTTACACTCGAGTCGAAGCTTAATACATTTATATTAAGATAGGCTTGGTTTTTGAAGTTGTGGAGCCCATATTAGAATGCGATCATCTTTCGAAAATATCCATCGTAGAGTACATGTACATCCCAATACATTTAATATATCAGATATATAAGATATTTTATATAACCTTTAGAAAATATATCGGTTTTTTGCCGGTGAACTGTTCTACATCCGCGTAGACTACATTACTGCATAATTGATACGAAATATTCTTGTGTGAATTTTGCTCGGAAATTGAATTTGTAGTTTGTCATGTAGCCTCGCGGGCCGCAAGTAATTTATAGTTAGTACTTAATTATAATTATTGTATAAACAATAATAATTAAAATTTCAAAACTCCAAACCGTATTCGATAAATTTAATAATTCATATCGATTAAAAGTATTAATAATCGAATAGAAACTCGCAATATTAAGTTCGTAGGAATCCAATAACCATGTTTACTGAAGCTATTTTTATTATGGAGTAGAAATAACGATCAATTATTATTATTAACGTATTTTTAATCTGATTTATGGTTTATTTATTTTTAATACTTATAGTATTCCTTGCCTAGGCATATTTATAGTTTTCAAAAATTGTTTACGGATAACTAAAGTTAAGAATAACACTCACATAATAATATTCATCACTTAAACCATACTCAATAAAAGTGAATTGGTTAACAACACATTCCGCTTATAAAATATTCTTATGATAATGAGGACCTTGTGCACAATCTATTTACTTCTCGGAAAGGTTTTAAAAAAAGTTGCAGACAAAGGAGTTGAAATACTTGAACTAGTATTTTATGATTTTAAAAGTTCGCTGTTTAAACAAGAGTTCTTCTCTCAGCTTCAAAATGCTCTTTGAAATTAAGCACAATATTTAAAATCTATTCAAAGTAAAGTCTGTCAGCCAGGTTCAATATAGACGAGTTTACACTGGGATGAAATTAATCCAGGATGCAAGCTAATACGATCACTGAAGATTTTGTTACCGTTCGGCCATAGACTGGCAAAGGTCGGCTACCATTATGTTCGTTACGAAGTAAATATCGAAAACCATTTAGGCGTTTTTAAGTTAAATTTTAACCATATTTATCCAAAATCAAATATAGTTAAATATAAATGAAATAATCTACTACCAGTTACAAATGAATATCTTCACATTTAGTTTACCAAACTGAAAAACTCAGCAGTTTTCGATTTTCCAAAACATATGAATGGGTAAGCTCTAAGACATCAAAGCCCACTATTTAAATAATTCATGTACTTTTTAAAAAGACATTTTTAAATAATAATTATTCCGTTCCAGTGATTAACGAAGACAACCAGTTCGGTTTTATTTGATACACCTTCCCACCCCAGAGTAGGCCTGTAGAGCGCAAAGGACTAATTGGTACAGCATGTAGCCGGAATTGATTTTTGATGGACTTAAATCCGAAAGGTAGACACTCCGTAACTCCTTAATGGTGCAACACACAGATCAAATTCACTAACGTATCAATGTGTCCTACTCACCTACCAACTTGTTGCTGCAAATTACTGGACACATTGGCTATTTTAAGGACATAATATTGAAAATACAGACTAAACGAATGTAGCACTAAACACTTATGAAATTGAATGTCTGTAATGTCAAAATAACAGCCTTTTGCTAAATGCACATTAAACGTACATATGATACATATAAAAACATGTTTTAACAAAATTTTATCTGTTTAATTATAGTACAACACATAATTATAAGTTTCACTTTTCGATACAAAATGAATGTTCTCAGACCTAACGCGAATTTCAACGCGGACCAAATCACACGCATAAGCCTTTAAATATATCAATTTTTAAAGATAATAAATCTCGTTTTTGTTTTTAAATATTAATCAAAATTATAAATATTCAAATGAAAACTAGTTATTACGTATTAACTTGTTTTCTTAGGGTCTTTTGAATTAAATTTAATTAAATATAACACAATACAATAATAACGGCGTAGGGAGCTTTATTACAAATTTTATTTCCCTTTCATTTCTCAAATTAATGTTATATAAATAGAAAAAAAAAACTAACTTTTATTCGTTTGTAGCTATAAAATATGCTATATTTTTCGTTACGCACCGTTTGAATTGAGGTACGCGCGAAGGCAGTACTTAACTTTATCTTCAACTATAGAATACATTTGGCCTTTTTCTTGCTTCACTATCATACAAGTTATTACAATACGTAGTTATTTTAAAAGACATCACGTAAATATGTTTAACTGGCCTAACTACAAAACATATACATAGCTGTTGAAAATCATTTAATTAAAAAAAATCAATCTGCCATGCCTACCATCTGCATGACAACCCTATTACCGATCCCATTTCCTGCTCTGACGTTTACAGATTGAAGAGATGCTGCGATGCCGTTTAATCAACTCTTTAATGACATGCAATCTGGTGGATGACCCTCTTGTCTGTGGATTAATTCGAAACCAAAGATAGAAATATACTTTAAACACAATTTAAAAAAAATCGTTTCAGAAAGCGGAATTTATTAAAAAAAAATCATATTTGAACATTATAAAACGGAAATACTAACATTTTTAGTAAATTCAATATTTTTTCGTCGAAATATTATTAAGTATTTCCCTGTAGGCACACTATTTTGAAGTATCGTAGATAAATATACGCATCGGTAAATGCAAAGGTGCAAATCTTTCGTTTCATACATATATCTAAAAGGAAGGCGGGATGGGCGCTTAAGTGAATCAAAGGAACGCAACAAGTTTGCTTAAATATCGTCATAGCAAAACAAAATACAAGTGCTGAATGCATCCGTTTCGTAAAATATTTACAGCTCCCGATGATATTTACTTTACGGTACGATATATTTTCATTACATTTCAGAGATAACGTAATCTCCGACTTATGAGTATGTGTGTACTTTATCTTTAATCCTTTGCCTTTATGTTCTATTCGTAAAAAGAAAAATATATATATATATATATATATAGGTATCTACTTGATGTATGTACTATTCCTTTATTATATATTATTTATTTTTATATGTATTTATAAGGTTGACACTGCCAAAACTACTAAAAACTTGAAGTGTAAACTTTGTACAATAATTTCATTATATGAAGAAAATCGAGATGCGAAACGGAAATGGAAGTACATACATACGATATGGGATACTAAGCAATCTTCGCCGACTAACTTATAATTTGACATTACAACTAATAAAAAATGGCAAACATCTGTTTTAGCAATTCCTAAATGTTAGCACCAAAGTGTACATACATAGAGAAATTTCAACAAACCGTTATTTTTGACAGATATTATTCAGTATAAAAATCCTCCTCAAAAGTTATTGTAGAACAGTGACGTCTTGTCTAAAAAAAAAAGTTTTAAAGTTAGACGTTTATGAAGCATTATAAGAAAACATTCAGGTTTCTGAATCAGTCTCGGTCAGTTCTCTTTCATCCTTCTAAGCGAGTGATTTTCAAAATGTTAATGCGACATAGTCTTGATCGTAAAACGAGGAATCCTCCTCTAAGACTTAGGCAAAGTATGTGTTTTTTGCCTATGATAGACACCGCATATGAGATAAATCGACGCTTCACATTCGCTTTCCGACTGTAACGCACGTGTCAAACCTGCAAACACAATATAAGAGACGAGAACATCTCGACATCTAGGAAAAGAGAAAAACGTCAATTTTTTATTGAAAAAGAAGGTGTACAATATGAAACTGGAATAGGAGATTAGACGAAAGTTAAGAAAATAAATTAAAAAGTTCATAAAGTTCTTGCTTTAGATGCGCGATTGCGAGCGGAACCTTAAACGCTTTTTTCTCAGAACTACTTTCGCCGCACGGTCTGCATGATAAGTCTTACATTTACGACGTTTTTAATACATTTTATAAACATAATTAAAGTGTGAAATTTATGACCCAAAACGCACACTTCTTTATCAAACAACTATTTTTGAAATTTCAAAAAGTTTGCTCAATAGATTACTTTAGCGTTATTTTGCTATATTATTCTTTCAATTTGCATATCCATCAGTATATCGAGAAGTAATGCCGACCAGGGAGCAACTATATTTTGTGTGTGTTTCGAAAAAATGTGACTTTTTATGGAATAATTATTGAAAAAAAAAAACATGATTTTTTTGTAAAGTTTTAATACACTAAGTAAATTAAATTATTCAAAAATTATTTTCATTGAGTTCTATTGCTATCTCTCCCAATTTATTTTTCTTTTGGCGCATTACAGGCGCTCCTGAATGCATGTACCCCATTACAAAGAGGATGAAGCTTAACATTTTTAGTACCAGTGAAGAAATTTGATTTTTCATAAAGAAAATACTTAATTACAAAGTCTTAGTTTTAATGTTCTTATTGTTTTCACGTTTACTAAAATAAGCAAATGGGGATCAAAACGCCACGTTAACAAAGACGACAGTTTTAAGTTAGCCCAAACGTGTCGTGAGTCAAGTGTAAAGTTGAAAATCGCAAAATAAAATAACATGTTTATTGCGTAATTATACAGCAATTAATGTGTCTTGATATGGTTACAACTGGGTGACCACGATCTTTGCAACTGGGTCGAAATATGGGAAAAAATGTATAAATTACGTGATAAAATTAGTTCAAACAATATATATATATAACATGTATATATGTTATATAACATTTATATACGTAACGTATGTATATTATATAACGTATATAACATTTATATATGTTTTGTACTCTGAGTCCAACACTGAATTCCATGCGGGCGCAACCGTGATCACATTTAGTGTAATAAAAAAGTATTACGTATATTAAAACAGAATGCTTCGTTTTTTCAAAATAGTCTCCACTTACCTTACAAATACGACTCCACAAAGACACGAGTAAAAATGTGGTTTATTTCCGCGACAGATTTTAAATTGTGTTTACGGAGTGACGAGATAAACTCCTTAGAAGAAGGCAATATGTTTTCATACCAATAAATCTGTGTACTCGTCTTGGTGTAAGAGAACTTGGTATACAGATTGATTGGACCAGACCGCAAGTTTATTAGCTTGGGCAGTTTACTGATTGGCTCAGACACCAAATTGTTTGATACGGATAATCACGTCACAAGATGAATCCTAATATACATATTCGTGGCTGTCTATGCACATGATCCGCTTGACCAATGTAAACTTATGCGATCTTTAGACTGGAAACTGAAGTTTCACAATAAATTATTTGAACTTGAAATTGAACAATTCTGTAATTGAGTGACTACATTAATGATTTTTTTTACTAGGTGGTGATGATGATGATGATATATACACCCGATAATTTGACGGACCAGTCCCACAAGATCTCAATTGCAGTAACGTGGACAAATATGATCCAGGCATTCCCAAGTTATGAAATTTTATCTATACAGCAGTGTTAGAGCAAAAACAAAATAGCAGCCAGGTTACTTTCTTATTCTGTTTCGAATAATTCCATAACATAAAGTTTTATAATGTAAAACATTTAATGGGGCGGATCAGGCGGGCAGTTAGCCGTGGTAAAGCGTCGCCAGGTGACGTCACTACATTAAAATTTTTAAATACATATATATGTTTTATATTTCACATAACATACACATAACATATTTTACAATGTAACAAAATGTAAACGAAGTTGCTATCAGTAATAAGTAGTCTTACAGGGCTACATTAAGGGGGTAGGATACCAGTCGATCTCTAGACAAGTCAAGTACAAAAGAAGAGGTAAACCACATCGTCCACATCGTAAGTGCGGACGAAACTCGGACCAAGCACGAGACTGACGCAAATGTCCGACCGATGTGCATGATCATGTTTACTTTCGAAAATTTGTTTCTTTCGTAAATATACCTGTCTACTTATATTTGTTATCGAATATTCCATTAATTGTGCTGTAATAAAAATGGGCATCTGATCCGGTTCCAACTGCCTGCAGCCGGTGCATTTTTAATTTTTACAAAGAAGGTGAGATAAACAACTGGTCACGATAAAAATACATATTTCAAATTTATCACTGATAATCACATCAAGCTTTCGGGGATTAACTTGGATTAATGCACAGCGGCCAGAAATCATGTTAATGAGGTAAATAAACACCTGGCATGTAACGGACTCCCAAGTCCACTGCTTCTTTTGATAATCCACTCACACAACATTGAGATGATATTTTTATATTTTCTTATTACATTATAATATTTATTACATTATAATATTTTAATTTATATTATACTGTTATAAAATAATATAAATATCCCCCGGGGTATTTACTCCTTGGAGTGTATGTCCGGTTAAAGAAAGAGTGCCTAGAGATCTGATAATCCACGCCTACCTCCTCACCGACAATATCAGGAATATGAGCAGCCAGTAGGGTATGATTTCCCTGAATAGTAGATTTGATATAACTACCTTAAATACAATGTTTATTAAACAACATTTAAAGCGCAACACCTCTACATTTTTTTTTTCATAATTAAAACATTTTATGAGATCATCACTGAAGAATAGTGTCATAAACAACAAAAACATCAAATCGTTCCACATTTATCTAAAGTTTCGGTCGGAATATACGTTAAAACATAATCGAGGTCGAGGAGAACCCCGAAAAGGAACTAGTTGGCGGTCTAAAAGATAATATTTATTACTTCACTCTTGACGAAAGCGGGCATGCAAATAGGGTTTTATAATTTTTGTTACAAATAAAGATTATCTCAGCTTAATATTTCAAAGTTATTTTAAAATTGACTGATATTAACTTACTTTGCATTTTATTTATTTGTCAACCTTAAACAAAACCAACTGATAATCAAAATCAAAAACAAAAACAAAACCGCGATGCGAGAACAAAACGAAAACATCTATCCCTTGCGATGGCCGCTCTGCGCCCACCTAAATCCTGAACTGACATTTCATACTCTCTCATGATTTAATATTTTTACAATCCTCTAACGGTGGAGTTTCACTTGCCTTGCGTATGCAATATTTGTCAATACAGACCCTGTGTGGAATGTTATTGGCTTTTGCCTTGGTTCAAAATATGTATACCTAGCTCGCTTTGGTATCTACATCACATACATCAGCAATACACGGGTTTAAAAAGCATGCATGCGTGGGCGAGTATTTATTTAGGAGACAATGCTCCCCATTTGTTCAGTTCTCAATCCCCAATTCAGTCAATGGACATATAGGGTGAATGTAGTGTTTAATACACTGCACCAAGTGAAAGCCCGCCATTACAGGACAACGCGTTTACGTCCGAGCCAATGTATGTTAATAAACGAAAGTGTAATTTTAACAGGTTTGAAACGCTTTGCAACGTGCAAAAATTGCCATTTAAATAACGAAAAGACATTTACTATCATAGTTTTCGTGTCGAAATTATATAAACAATCACTTTTTAATATAAAGTATCTGCCAATCATTATTAGTGATAACTAAAAACTAATATATAGGCTCTTAAACCCAAAGTCAAACAGACTTATTACACAAAATCCTTATTTTAAATATATTTTTTAATCGTGTAAGGATAGCAAACGAGCATGCAGTCCATACGATGATAAGTGGTAAATGCCGCCCATGAACATTAGGAATTTTGCCTAAGTACAATTAAATCATACCTCAGTTTGATTACACATGCGTTGCCCACCCTAAAGACTAAGATGTTCGCCTCATATTTAAGTATAGCCGGCAACCACGCCTCTCCAAACCGAAACATAAAAAT
>DWOQ01000647.1:0-10760 GCA_018251115.1 Codatractus alcaeus
CCGGTGTTAATCGATCGGTACTTTAGTTTCTAGTATCGTTACGGGCCTACACGAAGAAGATCATTTGAAGATCATAATCGTGGTGCTTTCGCAGTTAACCCTTATATAAACGGCTTCAATTCAAAACTCAAACTGACAATACCTAGACTACCAAGCAAATGAACCTCCATTTACTAAAAGTTTCAAAAGATAAGTCGAGTATTACGTAGTATGTTGTCGAATGTTACATTATCAACAAAAAGGAGTTTCGTCCCAATGGAATAGTACGCGGGAACGGGCAAGTGTTTCTCGTTAAGAGAAAAGGAAAAAACGCTTTAAGATTGATAAAGGGCCCTAAAAAGGTCCGGGTAAGGGCCTTCAGAAATAACCCCTGACAACCCTCGGGATAAAAATCTATTTTATAAAAGAATCTTTCCGATATTCTCGCGCACTGTCCTTACAATGCTGCTCGTTGGAATTTAGCGAGTGAATTTCGTACAGATTCTATTTCGTCTTGTATCTGGATCTGTTATACAAATAAGACGTCGGTCATTGTTATCGTACTAAATGACGATATGGTCACGATAAAGATATATCGTAAAAGTACAATAAGGCTAGAGTAGAATTTAACCGATCTCCAATATTAAGCAAATTGTGCGTGGTCGGGTGTCGGATACATGTAAATATGTGTTATACCAAACTTCTCACTTCTCCAAACCAGAACAGTGCGACACTACTCTGCTGTAAGGCAGATGAAGGCAGCGGTGCCATCACAACCAAACCACGAAGTTTTATAACCTTTAAATTTGCCCTCAATCTAATTGTAACAAGAGATTAGTACCCTCATTAGATAAAATTTATATCTTACTAAATTCACGACCCGGAAGGTGTTTACGAAATATAATTAGAGCGTGGTCATTTAGGGGTCGCATTAGGGGCCATGAACGCGCATACGAGAACCGGATGGCCCTCAGGGGTCTCACGTTATCCCGCTAATTGCGATTTGACTTCGTAAATTACTCATTTAGTGAGATTGCTACGGAATTTGGAGCCGGAAGGGTATTGTGTGGAATCTATTTGTAATGTTCATTTATAACGATGACTTCCCGGCATGGTTGCTATGGCAGTCACCTACATAGAGTGTTTAAGGTTTGATCCTGGGTGAGGCACATAATATGCACGATTAGTTTAAAGACAATAGACTGCTTTGTGTTTCTGTGCGGGGGCAGCATCGCTAGTTCCATTTGAGTCTTATAAGGAGCTATTTTAGTTTCGTCATCCTTAAACCCCTTTCCTCTTGTTAGGGAAAGTGAGGAAACCCTCAAGTAGGGGAATTAAGGCCATGCTTACGTAAATATTGGTATAATTTTCACAAGGTTGCTGCTGTTTCTAAATAAAAATTAAACTCTATGCTCTGGTTTTGGTGTGTTAAGGAAGGTGTACTGACATTCATTAGCAAAAGTAAAAAATTATCTACGATACTTTGCTGGGTGGTTATTACGGTACTACATTATATGATTAATTCAATTTGATAACCATAACGGGTCACCATGGGGCCTGGAACCCCAATATAGATACCATCGCGAAAACAAGGAACTGTGACCAGTTTAAATACATTTTTATTTGTTTTTCGACCTTGCCCCGACCGCAAGCTCGTTAAATGTGTTATGTTGCCTACGATTAGTTGCTCGCGCATATTACGCCTCGTACAAATATAGTATAAAAGTTAGGGACGTATTGTTTATATATCGTTTAACATAGAAGAGGCAAACTATCATTCACTCCACCTGACGGTAAGTGGCTACTGCCGCTCATAGACAGCTGATGGAAAAGAGGTCCTCCCCTGTTTATTCGGGCACTTCTCAAAGAGTCTACTGCCCCCGGTGAGCTGATGTGTGATGTGGAGTGGGGAGGAGAGGGTTTTATGCGTGTGCAAGACCCGAATCAGGTAGACGGTCTCCTCTTGGTAGTCAGAGGATCACTGTTATTAAGCAAAAATAATTGTGGCGGTGGTACCATTGCAGTCGAACTATAAAGGGATGTACCAACTTGTAATTAATAATCGAATTACGTAATTTACTACTTTTTATTATATTAATACGCGTTGAACGGAAATCGCGGTGAACTATGGGTTAAATCCTTCTTATTTAGGGAGGTGGTTAGTCCGCAGTGGACAGTAATGGATTGACCACGAATAATTACCTCGGTGAGAACGCTAAAAACAATCGACTTTAATCGCTCGCTTACTTTTTTTAGCTATTTCTGTTGTTCGCCGTTTGAGGCGTTTGTTAGTATATTTTTGACATTACGTTATTTTGAAATATTGCAACTCAGTCAAAACCACTTATGAGAACTAGCGAAGGTAGTGCGAACATCCCAAATGGGACGTTAAACTAACGTATTGTTCGTGAAACAAGCCAGGCAAGTGTCGCCGCTAGTAGTAAAATTGAGGGATCTATAAAAGGGGCCATATTTCCCACCGCACAGATACCGCGCGGTTCTGTTCTGACGCATATTTAAAGTGTGTTCCCATTTCACTACGATATTTCTTATTATAGGGTTCCGTTTCCAAAGAGTCTCCCTGATCGTCTGTCCATCAGTCCCAGTCAGGCATAAGTCGCAAATAGCATTTCAATCTTATCTGAGGTTGATCACTGATGCTACCTATGCTAGGGTTTAAGTAGGAATAATTGTAGGAAACCAGGACTCATAATAGTAACGCTTGACACTGCTTTTTGAGACGGGAATAGGTGTATCTGGGGTGACACCGAAATGTAAGCAGGCAGGGTTATTATAAAACTGGATACTCGTATATGTCGTAGTGATTTGGTATATTTGATCATTACGTGACTTGGCCACAATGTATACAAATTATTATAATCAACTATTAGGTTTTAATATCATAACATGCGTGATGAAAATCAAATTATAAAATTCCATATGGATTCATAAACAACGTTAAAGTAATTTATTACGTGTACATTAACGTCTATATTAATAATAAATGAATGAAATAGTATCGCATTGCAGCAATGGAAACAGATATGTAATGTTACGGAGCAATATTCTCGGCCGTAAAAAGCGTAATATTATTACTATTTTTACGGCTTGTCGGTGGGGTGAGAATGATTGCATATTCCATCAGATGCTTCGCTTGTTGGAATTAGGGGTTGCTAGATCGACCCTGAAAATATTTCATAAAGGTGGTATTTTTTCGTTGAAATTAAATATACATTATAGACGCCCATGGAATATCGTTTTTACTTACTATTTATCCGGCTTACCGCTCGGGTCTCTGCTCGAAGGACCAAAAGACTGTTCATAAAGGTGCGCGATGTCTAACATATTTGCGCTTATCACGAATTGCAGGGTCAGGTATCGGGTATCAGTCAATATACTTTTTAATCAATTTACAAACGGTCCGTGGTAAGTAATTAGTGTCGCCTATAGACATCTTTGGTTAAGCGATTTTTATCTTATATTATCGCGATATTGAACTAATTTAACTTTATTACGTATCGGGTAAACACTATATTGACCGTGTCCAGCCGTTATCATTAAGCACATTGTTCAAAACTTCGTGAATATGGAATTACCTTGCCGTTAATCTATCGGCTGAAATAACTGACAAATGAAACTGTTTTTTCGCACGCGACCTATTGTTGTAACTACACTCACATTTAAAATGTTACATTCCCCTCAGAAAATAAATTTATCGTTTGATAAAATGAGTTCCTGTTATAGTTATATTTTAATTCCAGTTACATTATTTTACCGATTACGAAAAATAAGGTATTTATTTTTCAATGTATGTTTTGGTTTAGCGATATTTTCGTCGATTGTGACCTGTTTTTTTAATTATCCCATATTTTTAATGACAATAGGGTCAGATCTTTTTTATAAAAAGAAAATGAATTGTTTTGTGTACTTTAAGTTAAAATAGAAGTAGGTACTTTTTAAGACATTATGTTTAGAGTCAAATTTTTAAGTAAAGAAGCTGCAAAAACTTTGTAGAAGACATGTTGTTATATAAATAAATGCATTTATGCCACCTTTAAGGATCAAGTTCTTCAGTTACGTAATCATTATTACTCCCTTTAGAAGTCAGCAACGCAAAAGAAATACATTGGTAAGTACATTGTAAAGATTAACAATATAATTATACAACAGACGCTCAATTTTACGGCCCCTTTAGCATTATTTGACACGGAACCCTAAATACAATGTCCACAGCACACAGCACTTTTCCCACTCCCACCACTAAAACAAAAAATCCAAAAATCCAAAAACCATTTTCGTTAACACTAAATAAGTCAAGATTTCAGATTTCAGATTACCAGAAACTGAAAAATAAATTGCATATCGAATTTCAAAAGATATTTTTAAATTAGACTGTCACCAGGTCAAACGACCAAACAAAGCAAACAATCTCTTCATCTTTACAATATAACTTTAGATGAGGTATCCCTAAAAAAGATATTATTAATCGATGATTGATTAAAATGTGCTTATATTAACATTTGTATGCGAAAATCTTTCCTTGTTCCGCATGAAACAATACCTACTTAATAAATATTCCGTCACCCATTAAATTACGAGGAAATATGTACGCGACAAAAGGATCTAATTAATCCGTACACGGCATGCGAGCATAACTTAACAGAACCACCAATAACCGTAACTTTAGTTAAGCATTTCCGTAAACTACTTTAACGGGAAACGACAAATATACTTAACGTTTAAAAATTCATCATTTCACCCACAATACCACAAATTACACGATTATCACCGTTACAAGGAAAATAAACCTTATCACAAATGTATAGGAGATGTTGTCGTGTGCTCTAAAATTACGTGTTGCGACAATTTCGCTGCCAAATACCCTTGAAGGCTTTTAACTGAAAACTCTATAATTAATTCAACCATAAACGCAGAACTAAAGCCGCACACACACAATTTAAACTTAAAGCGCACCTGATACGGTGTATGATTATAATTAAAAAGTTGCTAGAGAAAAGTAAAGGCCTTGCTACACCGCTAGAGATGTGTCCTATGAGAGACAGTATTAACACTGAAGTGCAAACCAGATTTGTGCCACTACAATACATGTTTGTCAAGTATGCGTTTGTCAAGTATTTTCCAAAAGAAGTGAATTCTGTCTTAAAATTCAGGGTCCTTATTATTTATTGTTATACAGAGTGCTTCCATAATCATACAAGGTTGATGATTCTAAACATATGTTAACTTTATAAGGACATTTGTGTTGAGTTTTCGTATTTGTTTTTTATATATGCCGTTATTGATCACGCAGAAATCAGTTTCTGTAGAAACCTTTTTTGTATTAAAATTCCATCTTTAGTCGCCGGTAGTACGACAAGTAACATGGGTAATGGTCCGTAAACAGAGCAGTGTTGCCTGTGCTGAACTAACGACTTTCGCCAGAGTTTAAATTCTGCTCGCATACATTGCCAGTTCGCTAAGTTTTGCCATTTTGTAAGCACTTATCGCAACTTTTGAGATTTAATTCATAGAGATCTCATTGGGAAATCTCTGGTAATATGTATGTACAAGCATATTAGCAGAGATATGGTAACATTTGAAAGTTGTTTAATTTAATAATATAGGTGACTGTTGTAAACACAAGTTCGTATTATTTTAATGCGTATCAAAGTAGCTTTTGAACTTTTAGTGGAGAGAGTCTCAATTTATTGGAACTTTCCGTGGTTTGAATGCAGAAGTATCGCTACTACATCCATACCTAATGATACAAAATGAACTAGCACTATTTAAAAGACCAAGCATCGAATTAGTTATGTTTAACTTTTGTTGTACGTGCACCGTATTGTAATATTTCAAACGTCATTAATGCCATCTCTTGGTGATCATTAGAGTTAATTCACTAGTCACTTCAATTTCAGATACTTGTTGTAATAACACGCCAGGCTTATAGATAGTGCTCATGTTTTCAGGAACACTAAAAATTAAAACCTTCTGAAAAGTACTCTGTGATGAACTGATTCTTTGCTATAAAATTACTTGCCTTTTTATTTTAAATTGGTAGAGAGGTTTCTGGGAAACGGATTACATAATTATTTCAGTTCATTTAATATTAAGATATGTGGCGGGAAACACATTCCTCAGGGGCAGCTACACATCTGTAACCGACTGATATAACAAATTCCTTATTGAGTTATGTGAACGGCGACTTTATTGGCACTTAAAGTTTCGTATGTTTAATCTATACCCAAACTGTGCAAGTATATTATGGGACTTTCTTCAGAACGTATTAGGACCGGTGACGTGACAGACCTCTCATTTGATACCACACGTAAGCAATACGCTACGTGACTCCTCTACTCTGAAAACCAACTTAAAATGACATTCGAACCTCACACATTTGAACGAAAACAACTCATATAGTAACGGAATAAAGCAGTGAATATGACTTCGGAGAGCTCCAGGCGTGTTTTGGCGTGACAAACGGTCCTTATGTGGACGGAATTTAAAGGAATTCAGTACGCAAATGTATGCGTTGGCCGCTCGCGTGACGGAAGCGGCCCCTCTGGGAGATGTTTACGTTTATGAGTTAATAAACATTCAAAAATACTGCACACAAATCACATTAATTTTCACTGGACGTGAAGCGATATACTTGTATGTATATGGTTTAGATATTACTTTTTAACCCCAACACAAAAAGTGATGCTTTGTAAGTATTTCGTTTGTGTATATCGTCGTAACGGGCGAAACGTTTATGATTTGTGTTTTTTAAATTACTATTTTGAATTGCCCTGTATAAGCGTCTCTCTTATGAGAGAAATTGGCAATTTTCAAGTGTGTTAATTTTAAGAGATGGAGTTTATTAAACAGGGTATTATATAGGGTAGATAGATTAATCTAACGCTAGTGCTTGTCAACGGTTTGTCCTCGCAACTGCAGTTTCATTATTGTAACTGGGTCGAAATATTGCCAATACATAAAACGTATTGTAAGTATCCCGTTACATAACAAAATGTATAAATTCCGCGATAATATAAGATCAAAATTATATTATATATTTTATGTTTGCCCCGAGTCACCACTGATATTTATCACAAGATATGTTTGCAATATCTGAGGATATATATAATTACAGTATCCTTTGATCCACTTCATTTTCCCGGTAATTCACAAAGACGGATGAAAACATAATATACAGGAAAACGTCAAGATGATTTACCGGATACCAAACTCTCTCTGATATATTTTTTAAATTATTTATCTATAAATATTTCATGGCTCGAGCCGAGGAAAACAAAATTTCATTAATAATTCATTTGGATGAAAATCTTCCCGCATTTTGTTAGTCGATAGGTACATATATATGAGTCTGAACGTAGGTATGTATGTATGTATTTTATATAATGTAAGAATGAAATGAGCCTGGGAGTAATTAATATTAAGTGGACACTGCCGCCCATGTTCATGTGTTATTAATACCAAAATTTTTATTCTACTTAAATTCGGCCAAAGACATGTTACTACTCCTGACGACTAAATTGGAATGTTTCGTAATTTGAAGAATGTATATTCAAATCAAAACATGCAAATATTAGTCCTACACAAATAATATGAGACCTAAAGTAATCACGTCAGACAAAGGACATCAGCAACCCCAAAGCGTTATCAGTTTTAACGTCGGGGTTGTAACAACAAACGGGCGGAAACATAAAGTTTTAACCAATAGCCCTGAAGGCAACATGGTTGGAAGTTTAATATTATTTTAATGAAAAAAGTAAGATAGACGGAAGTGGATGTAACCCTTTTTAAATTCCACAGTTTCATCCACAACTGGGGAAAGCCCGAAGCATATTCCACCATGCTCTATATTAACTTGAAATTATTTTTACAAGCACTTTATAGCTTACTTTCTGGGGTCAGAAATCAGGGGCGCAACGGGACCCTATAACTAAGGCTCCGCTATCCGTCTGAACGTCTTTCCGTCTGTCTGTCTGTCACAGGGCAGTATTTTATCAACCGTAATAGACCCTTGATATTTTCACAGAGCGTGTACTTAACATTTTTTTTTGTAACGTCTACGTTAACATTTTATCACAAATATAATATTTGAAGGGGATCAAATAAGGGATGAAAGTTTTTATGGGGAACCAATCATTACTCAAGCCACGAGTATATATAATAAATAGGTGTGGAGCGGAGAATAAACTCTTGGAGTATTCATTCTGCATAGACGATGTGTCGAAGTGATGGGCACCAGTTAGTAGGCTTTTAGTCTAGGGTTCCTATGCAAGATTTTTTCTATTGGTTCCTCTTTGTACGGAACCCTAAAGAGTGACTTTGGCACCAATACGTACTTTACTAAGTACAAGTAATTAAACCATTTACTTTTCTCTTTTCTGAAATAAAGAGCGAAACATTAAGTCATTTTAGCGCAATCGCTCCAGCGGCCCGGAACGAGCTTCCAGCGAAGCTTTTGTGCTTTTATTTCGATATTATTCCTTAGAGACAAGTTCAAGTTAATACATTTTTCTACAATACAAAGGTTTGGTACCGGGACGTTGATTCGATTCTTTTGTCCTGTTTGTTAATTAAACGGAGCTTTCTTATATTTTTCTTTTATCTTTTTGAAAATTGTCGTCGACGGTATTCGTATTTTTGTTACGTTTGAAAATGGATCAACTATTTCGTCGAAAAGTGTTTTTATAAAAAATATTACAATGAAACCTTATTTGTGAATAACTTCTCCAAAATTTGGAAAAAAACGTTAAGAAAAGTCTGTATGACAGTCAGTCATACAGGGTTCCAGGTTTGAATCTCAAACGTCTTTTACTGGATGTTATACATTACTAGTTACACACTAGTTGCGTAACACGGTTTCGTCTATGGTTAGAAACACATTTCACAGCACATTTCCCATTTCTCCACAAAAAATCCATATTTGCAATTTACTTTTCGAATGATGGTTTATACTATAAGCAGAATTTTTGGGAACAAATTATCGATGTTTATAAATTATAGGCTTCTTCAATTATTCGCCTATCAAATTCTAATAGATCTATTCAAATCTGATTGTTATTTCTAGAGATTAACGCATTTAAACAAACAATTTCTTCAGCTTTATAATTTTTGTATGAATATTTTAGTGTATATATAATTCTTTTTGTGATATAGTAGTGTGTTAACAGGCAATCGTAATACATATGTATGAATGATAAGTTAGACGTTTTATTTTAATTATTGTCATGTCTTTTGGAACCTATGTCTTCATAATATTTACACTTAATACTAGCTTTGTTCACCTTCGTGCGGTCTAGAGTATTCGAAACGACGTTGCTCTAACAAATTGGCGAAGATACCTACATTTACCGAATTTAAAAATACTCTAGCTAACAAGTAGTGAATTAATACTAGTTTAAGTGGAAAATTGGAAAATGATCGCGTTAGCTGGGTGACACTGGGCCCGTAAAACTAGGCTTCAACCGCTCTCGTTTCCGATAAAACTAGAAACTAGCTGGAAGCGAATTTGCTGTGATTTTCTGCTACTTTTATAGAGGGAAAAAGTGGTAATACCATTGAAGGCACGCGAGATTGTCGATCGAAGGGAATTGAGGATAACATACCAATATAATATATACCAACGTAATATAGTAGAATTTCAACCGTAACAATTAATATTTACTTTTCAATTCTATCGAGGTTTTTTGGTTGTTTAGGGTCATTTGGACACTAACAATTTCAAATCTCAATCCATTCTAAGAATACTATACACACGTATTCTTACGAAAGTGATTAGATGTTTTCGCTTCACGTATAAATATATATATATATATATATATATATATAAATGTACAATCAACAACAAATTGCAACTCGTTTATTCTACTCCTGGGCACGGGGTTCTCAGAACTGGGGAATGCGTGGTGTCATCACATTACTCCAATGGGTGATGGTAGACGACGATATGCTTCAAGGCCAGCCCGTGTTTGATGGAAAACATCAATATCCTGCGAAAAAGATAAAAATTATCATTATGTAACCTTACTACTGAACGGCAGTAACTGTTTGTATTACAGATTTAGTAAAAGAGCATGCAGTCCACTTAAATTTAAGTGGCCACTGCCGCCAATAGACACATGTAATTAACCCCAGGTAGTACTATTTAGGACCGGTCACAGTTGCGTTGACATCCCCGAGGACTAAGTCAGAATACCTCGTATAAGCGTTTGTCCTTTAGTACACTTATAAATTATATAGAACACAACATTGCTTACCCCTGTTGTTTTTATGCAGATATCGGCGAAGTGAACGAAGAGGCGAAGCGAACTAGTGCCACTAAAGTCGAACTTCAAACAGTTCGGTCACCTTCATGTTTATTATTTATTTCAATTTATTTATTGAATAGCACTTATTTAATAGTAACTAGTCCATTTTAAATTAACCAGTGTAGCTTAAGTGGAACGATTCATTCAACTTTCAATAAATGCATGCAATTTTTTTAATTATTCATATTGCTATTTATGTACACCAGGCGCTCCAAGAGGTTTATTACATGTTCACCTCTAAGTAAAATTACAACTTCATGGACTCTCTCGTGAAATTTAAGGATTGTTTTACTTTTAGTAAATCTTGAAGAAGCTTCATTATCGTTTAATTGCTTAGTAACAGTTGCCCTTTACAGTATACTGATAAGCGAAAGTGGTTAAAAGAGGTACTCTTAAATATCTTCATTTATAAGGATCCACCTGTAGATATCAAATCTAATTATATTAATCAAAGTAGAT
>DWOQ01000648.1:0-10749 GCA_018251115.1 Codatractus alcaeus
GGACGATTACTGATGTCATGGGCCGCATGGACCACTTACCATCAGGTGGACTGCATGCTCGTTTGCTAACTTATTACAATAAAAAAAAAAAAAAAAAAGGTTCGGCTCTCGGATGGGTGATGCTATTGTTTCATGTGTTGTCTTATTTCATATTATTTGCAGGCGAAATTATTTCTAGGCATCCTTTTACCAAAATAATTACTAGAAATATATTAGATTGAAAAACTTCGCTGCTAGTTGAGTAGTTTGAGAAATTATTTAATTATTAAGTATTAGGTAGTTATTTAATCCACTGACACAGTTAAAACGTAGAATCATATTATAAATATAATATCTTGCCTAATAACCGTTTACCATAAGATAATAAATTTTAATACGTAATGTGTAATGCAAAATTTTCATGAAATGGTTGTACATACATAAAAGTACATTATAAATTAATTATTTTATTAATATTAATATACCAAATAGTAGCATGACTATACATTTTTTTTATAAAATCTACCAAAACAGTACAAAATAATACAAAAAGCAGAAAAACAGAAACTCGTTCTATAAATGCAAGGTATTACGTATTTAAACTTACGAGTGCACCAGTAATAAGTAATCATTGTTCGCATATAAAGTTTCATAATCAGCCGCTTGCTTGAGCTTTTATCGACCAAGGTCACATCCTGCGTAAGTCGGTCATGGTTACTGTAACAAACTGCATCTTACAATGCAAGGAATATTCATATGAAGCTAATCAGATTACTTATAACTAGTTAAAAGACCATGTTTTGACGGAACATTACGCGTGACGCTATTAACGCCATCTAGTAGAAATTACTAGAAATAATGCACCAGATATTTAAATTACAGAAAAAACAAAATACAGATAATTTAAAGGTGATACGTATTTTCGGTCTTATAACGAATCAAACAAAATTTTGAAAAATAAAACCGTGATTAATCAATTCCTTCATCCACAAAAAAAACCCAATTTGTAATTATCTTTGTAACCGTTAGAACGATTAAAGCGCTAGGTCTGAATCATATATTAACATATTAATTGAAAATATTTTTAGACGTATTCTATTTTTAGGTGGGATAAAAATGTCTAAATAAAGTCCGCTATCGTTGAGCGATAACCTCGTCAGGCAGGATTTTATAATCGTTTTTTTTGTTTCAAAATAACAGCACAGATTATAAAATAACAATTAAATGCTAGATTTTATGACGCACGAACAACAAATTAGCTTGAAAGGCTAACTTAGCATTCAGTTATTAAATTAAGTTTTTGAAAAACTTGCAAAACTATACTATTATAGATATTTTTGGATTCTTAAATTACCGAATTAAAATCTTAAATCTAAAAGCTGCTATTTTCGATTAGTCTCGGTAGTCGTGTAATTTTTGATGTTATTAAAATATTCCGAGTACCAAAAACTTGTGTAACGATTATAACTAACGTTTTGTTTCAAAATGTCTTTTATTAACAACGCTAACCTCGTCTATAGATAACAAAACAAATAAGAAAATTGGTTCACAAGCATTAAACAATTTTTTTTGGAACTGTTTTGACTCTGTCTTTCTTAATATAGTTTTTTTCTGTACCCGTGTTTGTCACTGACCTCCCCATAAACACCTGGACTGATTTTTAATGACTTTTTGTCCCTGGGTGGCTTAGAATCACAATTGGACCCTGATTCAGCTTCATCTCTGAGTAATATGTTCCGATGCGATAGTATGTATCATAAAGTGTATTTAATACATTTTCTTTGGGGAGCGTGGGGAGAATGGAAGTGCGGAAAGTGAACACACAAGTGATACTGCGTGACATAACTAGTTTATATATAGATTAACCTCACTGCGCCGACAATGGAAACAAATTTAAATATACTTTGAATGCTTGTTCCCAAACCTTGAACTTTAATAGCCCTTTATTGTGTGGATATTTTATAGCATAGTGTGACATTCCTTAGCGATTGGGATCAATTCGCGTTGACCGTTGATGTCATCGCCCCTGCTTACCCAACACCTTATTATTAACAATATTTAACTAAATGATGTCATACTTCCGATACTATGTGACTAGCGCCGCGTGCGGACATATATCTTCTAGGTATGTTACCACACCCTTCAAAGCAAAATACAATAGTTTGATGCTGATAATTAAGCAGTAATACTCGTAGATGTAAAGATCGAGTCGAGCACCGAAGAGTTGTGCCTGTTATATCTACCTGGTTTCGGGAGCGAAATTTGCCTTTGTATTCTAATTATATCGTAGCAGCTTTTCTTTACTTGAAAACACGGATGACATTTTCTAAAAACGAAACCTAGCTAGATCGATTTATCGCTTCCGAAACCCCACACGTACTAAATTTCATGAAAAACGTTGGTGCCGTTTCCGAGATTCAGATTACGAGCAATTCTTATGTATACTACGAAAAGGTATTAGATGTAATCATAGAATTGACTTCATCCCAATTAATTCAATCAAACTCTGATATCATCTTAATTACACATACATACACATACATATAAATTAATTACACTTGTCCGCGCACGAGAAAATGCAAAGAAAATTGAATTAATTTATTGCATATAATTCTCACGTGTGCGATTGACTCACTCGTCGTTTGTCGAACAAATTTACACAATTGCATACACAGAATACCTACTGGTTAGTATTTGCCATGTGACTGTACAACTCATGTACCTAGAGTTTAACAACTTTTCAGGATGACATATGTGTTGACTGTACATTACTTTCAATAAATTCTGTCATAATAAAGTTGTTTTAATGAGTTGAGTAATGGTTAAACAAAGCTAACTCATCGTTTTTGATGTATGCAACCCTTTTTAGGTACTTCTGCTAGATATGGCTCTCTACCTATAACTGGAAGGGCTTACCTATACCTGGAGCGACCTCCACCAATATGTGCTCCAATGCGGGTTGTTGAAGATTTTTCTGATTAGTGGCCAACCTTTGTCGGATCTTCTCAAGGCATAATGCCTCCAACAGGATTTGACGACTACTATCTAGTGATAACAAACAACACTAACAGCTTAACGTGCTCTCACACTGAAGCGCGTATGAAATTAGCCATTAGCGGTTACCCATCCAACTTTTTAGATCAGTTGAAATCTACACTAGCCGCGGGCCTGTGCGCGCTCGATGATCATTTACAGACCAATATTTACGAGCTTACCTACTATGCATCTCATCGAATCTGCGGTTTCCCCATTACCATGGTAATATGCCCGTGTTTACATTATACGCTTGTTGAATAATTTAATGTTAAACCACTTAATTATTCACGTGAATTACTAAAGCGATGCGTTCATGACTACTTATGTCAGGATCGCCGACAGATTGTATATCATTTGAATAGGCATTGGATTTTTAGGGTTCCGTGGCCAAAGTATGCCTATAGGACTCTGTTACTAAGGCTTCGTTCTCTGTCTGTCTGTTTGTCACAGGGTTTTATCTTATAATGCGTAAAAGATAGAGACTTGAAATATTCACAGAGTGCTATACTACTATAGCTAAAAATAAAACAAATAATATAATAAAATCTTTTTAAATGATTAAAGTTACCTAAAAGAATTCACGCCATCTTTTATATCATTGATCACAAGGTATGAAATTGTAATATTTTGCGATGTTCAACAATATTATGTAATGACTAACGTTAAATAACACGGTCACTATTGGCAGCTTAACTGCACGATTCGAAAGAAAAAAGCTACTAACGTACACTGGTACAGAACCCTTTTTGTGCGAGTTCTAATCATACTTAGCCTATTTTTGTATAATTTTATCGAATGGAAATGTATTCATTTAAGGCTCAATCTAGGTAATACTACAAGAAATAGAAGCAATTACTTTCTTGTACAAAAATTACAATTACAATTACTTTCTTGTATGGACCACAGTATTAATACACGGACACAATCATAGACTTATATGAATAATCCATACAAATCATTATTTCACTTTGTGTCCAACGTAAATGTTTAACAGTTGGACATAAGCGCATAAGTTAACAAACATATTCAGTAACCAATCGTAAGTAATTACTTATCGAGTCCTTCAGTGCTTAATCTGAATAATCTTCTTTGTGGATATTATATTGAAATATGTCGTCCCAATTACGGTAATAAATAAAGCAGTTCAGATCAAAACATCAATTTTATCAGATTCAACAGACAGTGTATTGATATGTAATCATTTAAATAAGGGTCCCGATGACAGAATATAAGACGGTGAACAAACAACGTATTTAAGTATACGTAATATTTCGTTCGATATACCTTCTAGTGGAGGCGGACGGCCTAGGAGACTGAAAAGGGACAAAACCATCACTCCCGTCTATGTCATAGTCTTCTGTACCCTCTAGGCTTCAGCTCTATCCGGGGTTCGCCCTAAAAAACTCGGCGAAACTGTCAAGGCCACTATGGATTAGCAACTTTTGAAAACGAAACGATCAAATAATTTAACGATAAATAACAAATTCTTGATTGAATTACGTAACTACTAATAGTGAACCAGAACCAGCCAGTCACTCGGTGTGTCTTTATTTTGATGTCTTGCAATTTTCATAAAAAAATAGAGCAGTTTTCAGAAACGAATATTTTATTAATTTGTGTATGTATAAGAATTGCTCTTATGAAGTATACCATTTTTAATCATCAGTGACTGTCTATCAACCATCCGAAGTGGAAAAAAAATCGTCGTTCTAAAGAGTTGAACCAATCAACCATCAGCCCTTTGAGCCCACTGTTTGATATAAGCCCCCTGATCCTGAGTCAAACAGTTCCCCTCTGTCTTCTGTTTACTTCAGATCCTTTCTTTCCCAATGGTTCTCTATTTTTTAAACCCGTAAAGCTGGCCATCGCCGCTTTAGTCTGTTGTTGGGTCTCTCAGATTTCTGCTAATACAGGTAAGCTTAATTTTTCGAAAGGACGTCAACGAATTTTGTTGCGTAACGAAATTCATAGAACGAGAGACTAAGCTGTCGAATCCAGTCTGTAGGTCACTGTAATGAAGGACCACGTCTTGGTGCTATAAGTTAACACTGGCCACAATGTTATAGCTTATTTTATGGGCGGACCGTTTGACGTAAAGGTCACCATACCAATCTGATTCGCAGAGAGTTTCAGGTTCAAATCCCAGCCAACATCTAAATGATCATTTGAGATTTCGTTTCTATGTCGGAGGTTTTTTCGTCTCCATGGCACCCTCAAAAAACGTAATGCAAATATCCAACTTATGTTTAAACCCTTATTAATATCCAAGGATATGACTATCGCATGACTGATAGAATATATACAATGTGAATATATACAATGCTAGATAGTATGTGCCAGTTCTATCTGTGTGTCTCCGTAGACGTATACAAAATAAAGACATTTTGTAGCATAATGTGAAAATACCCTTAGATTCGATATAGCTGAGGTGATGCTTACACAGATGTGCTGTAGTTAAACATAACCCACTTTTGTGACCGTCGACATTGGCAGATGCAAACTGAATACTGAATAAATTGTGGCGAATCATATTAACTACGAATGCAATACATATAGTCAGCACCTACAATGAGTATTTTATATTTAAAAACGAAACTATTTTATCGTATAACTGTCTCTCACGATAGTATATTCATGTACTGTAATGTGTTAATTCAATAATTATCATCATCAACCATTTCTTTCCCACTGTTAGTCATAGGTCTCCACTCAGAGTGAGAAGGCTATAGCCCACCAAGCTGACAAAGTGCGGATTGCTAGACTTCACACACCTAGGAGGAGTTTCTTTTTTAGAACTCTTAGGTGTGTAGGTATCCTCACGATGTTTTCCTTCACCGTCAAGCAAATTATAATAATTTCTAATACGCATATCATTTCGAAAAATCAGAAGTGCCTGCCTAGAATTTGAACACCGGATTCTCTATTAGAGAGACCGAATTTCTTAACCACTATCACTAGGGTATGACAGCTATTTCACGTAAATCAATAATTATAATGATCATATAATATTTTGTGGCAGAAAAATCCAATTTATTGAATAAGACTTTAACCATAAATTCACATTACGATCCGGTTTTATTACACTCTTCAAACAGCCATAATTTTACATAACAACCATAACAAAACCCGCAAAACAATATAATAGGCCATTCACACTAATTCCAAATTCCAAACTCCCTATTAACCCATCAAACTTGTTAGCGTCGAATCAAAACACCATAAATACATCAGAACTGTCTATCTCACTTTGTTCTTTGAGAATTATAATTACATCCTCCCTTTCACGCTTCGTCGTTTTGTTTCATCATTAGTTTCGTAGTTACTAGCCACCGGTCGGTATATAAAATGAATTGGTGATTATTTTCGTATGAGGTCAAGTGCCTCCATTAATTCGGCGGAGACTTCAGATGATTGACTCTTATTAGATCGTCCTTCTATTTGTACCTTACATTAATAAATGATTCCTTCACAAAAACTTGTTTGTTCAGCCTGTCACATGAATTGCTATTTATATCTACTTGATCGCGATGACCGCGGCCTATTGCTGTCTGACCTTAAATGTCTAATGATTGCTTTTGATTCCCCTTAACGCCAAACTAAAAAGATGGATTTATTCATGAAAAGGTAAAATAATATAAATCAAAACTTTTTATTCTCTTATAGGACTAGTTAATCGCTGAAAATATTGCAATACCGATTAACGCGAGATTGTCTCATTTAAAAACTAGCGAACTCGTCAAAAGTTCTAAAAAATGAGATAAAAGAACTCTTTTATCACAATTGTGAACTCACAATTGTGAACGTGTCTTTTAAATTAAACGTGTCTTTTAATTAAAGTAACAAGGAGATCTAACCGGAGACTATCAGATTTAGATAGCGCAAGACCTATAGAAATGATGCCTATCAACTGAGGTGTCGATGTTCAGCAGTGGACCTCAAAAGGTAGACGGATATATTCCACCTTAGAAATAACCTACCTTGTATACATTTTTGGAAAATCAAAGTAGCATTAATTCCGAGCAACACATCACCATTATCCTGAGTCTATCGTCAAAACATTTCACAATTGTCAAGAATGTACGTTAATAAATTCTCTAATGTTCCACGCCCTCAAACAACTGCCAGCTCTAAGATACCTATGACTATTTGAGCTATTTTTCTTTCGCCCTTCGGTGGAACAATCCCATAACGTCACGCGAAGACAGATATTAGTAATTTATTACCACTGATTCTTTCTTTTCAGGCCAATGACGTATGCTTTCTTTTTGAATCCCGAGTGGCTAACGAGTTGAGCGTATCGCGTAACATTTCCTTAAAGTAAAAACCCTCATTTGTAAATATAGAATGGCCAAACATCTTTTCATTATCAATACAAAAGCAAACATGCATTTAGTCAATGGAATTTTGCTTTCTGATTTTTGGTCCTACTATTTAATTCCATTAATGGGCATAGAAGTAATTATAAGTACTTATGTCCATTTAGGCAAGGCAAACGACTTTTATTTTAACGAGTAATTTTGGCCGTGAAGCCCCACTAACAAGGTTTTAATAAGCGCATTCATTCATATTCGCGTTCAATTTAATAAGTAATTGTCATATTTTTAAGATAAGTTGCTCTTTTTTCATCTTTCTTTCATCATCAGCATCAGCTCTTTATGTTCAACTGCTGGGCACAGGTCTCTTCTCCAGGTGAGAAGGACCGTTGTCCACCACGCTGGCCAAAGGCGGATTCGTTAACTTCACACACTTGCGACACCTTTTATTTTGTAAGACTCAGGCATGTAGGTTGCCTCGCATTGTTTTCCTTCGCTGTCAAGCAAATGATTATTAATATCTAATAGGCACATAATTTCGAAAATCGGAAACATCCAACTATTTGGCTATCAACCTCTTTCTTTATAGTTGATTAACAATGGCAACGGACTACATCACACTTTACCGATAGAGTGCTTGTACCGATAATGTGCTGCACCGAGTCGAATCTAATTTTAGGCGGGAACACCACGGTCAGGCGATGACGAATACAATAATGCAACAATCTTTTATATTAGGAAATTGGAACGAAAGATAGTTTGTTGATCATGAAAAAAAGCAAAAGCTAACACTTAATACACAAAAGCCTTACACTAACATAGAATCGAAATACTACGGATATATGCAACGACATACACAGAAATTAACCCAAATCAAACTATACTCATTAAGATAGCTAGATGTGTATGGGACCATAACCATTGCACTATCTGCAATTCCAAAACTAAAACTTAGTGAAGCTGTGAATGATTTAGCCAACTTTAGCTTCCTAAAATCGTGAACAACGTCACGGGCGCAGTCTAGACCGATCCATACAGTTGCCATGGGACTGGAAATATATTCAAGTGCTTTGTTTTTATTAAATCTAACACCATCTGATTCATACCAACCGTCCGCGAAAATCCGGGTTGAGGCGGTGACGCAAAGGATTGCTAATGTTGCATGTTGATTTAAAGAAGTGTTGTTACCGTGTACTCAGTGGTCGGTTTTACATGATCGTTATTAGTTGCCAGGAAACATTGTTCGATTGCTGATATTGGATTCTATTTGTAAACTTTCACAATGATTTCAAATGGACTATTTAAATTTGAGATTGTAAATTTATCGGAATCAGATGTGTGCTGCGAACTTTGTAGTGTTGCTATGAACTGTTTTAACTACTTAATTAGGTAAGATATTCGGCATACAAAATTCTAATCGGTATCAACTTACACCTCCGAAATATTAAATCCAGGTATGGCCATCACTACGGATTGGTTCTCATATTAGTTTCTCTTTGCTAATTTCATATAAATCAAAATTTTCATCATTAATATGTATTATTTCCAAGACTGACTTCCTTATAACGTATACACCTGCAATTATAGTGCCGATGACACTGTTGCCGATGGACATTTGCGCTTAATCCTAAATATAATCTAAATCCAATCTCAGGTCGACCAGTTTCATAACTACCCATAGCAACTAAGGAGACTGTTGACCATTGGACTACGTTGGAAAGTCTAATGTAAATGCTCTTCAAAATACAAATCTTAACACTGCCGATCATAAGGTAGAAACAAGTATGCTGGGCTGCTGAAGACAAACATCAGAACGAAGTGGAAAGTTATTCTATTTCCAAGGTTATAATGAGTTTTATTATACTAATTACTTAAAGGAAGCATGTTCTTTTATAACATTACCAATTAATTAAAATATTATAGATATTCTATTTCCATTATATTAATATTTTACCATAATAAAAATAATTAATGTTATCGTCTTTAGAGCTTATCATTAAAGAACGGATATTCCTGGAAGAGAAATAGTAAAACATGTAATAGAAAAATAGTACAAGGTAAAACCTGATAACAAAAGTGTATAATAAAGAACCTGATAACAACAGTGTACAACTATTTAAAAAAGGAATAGAGTAGAAGAACAAAGAAAAAAATAGATTTTTAAAAATAGTGAACTATGACATCTTAAATAATACCACGCAGTACATCTTCAAAAGTCAGTCGCACTTTAAGATTTAAATGACTCTAAAATGAGTGTAATTTCAAATTGTTAATGTACTTGAAACCGTTTAGTCACCTTAATTATTCAGAAGTGTTTTATGCTATATGATATGCTTAAAAAACTGATGACAAAAAGAAGTAACGTGACATGTACTAATGTGCCCATTGGCTATGGGAATTGATTGAACCACGTGTCTAATTCTTATTCTAATCACACGCCTAGAACGTCATGTAAGAAATTTAAATCGGCCGACGAGGAATGGCTTCAAATCGATATAATCAGGATGTTAAGGGACTCGATATAATCGTGCGTTGAATCGAATTCCGATACGAATACCATTAGTCGAAAGGGAATAACTCTTTGTCGACTAAGTTTGGTAGCAATAACGTTATTCGTGTAAAGTTCTAATGGATATCTCTCACGGTTCATAAATTTTCACCCTTTAATAGTGTGACCGTTGCTTTTTGCATGGTCCCCCGAATGTAGTTGACATTAGGTACCCGTTGTATGTCGTTGTGACGTGCAAAAACCACTGCCATTCCTACAAGTAGTTCTGAATTATACGGAGTATAAATACTCCTTGCTTAGCACAGTATCGTTGCTGTATTTTCGATTGAAGAGTATGGTTAAGGCGGAGAGTAGTCAGGTAGGGATCCAATCTTATTTGGTTTGATTATCGATGTCCATGAGTGGCAGTGACCACTTACTACCAGATCGGCTGCATACTCGTTCTCTGTACTCTTTGCTGCAATACTTTTTACGTCGCAAAGCTGGGAACTTTGTCCCGCTACTACAATGCGGATTGGTTGGGAATGTACTGGTTAGAGGCCAAACCGTGTCGGATGTTATCCTGTGATAACATCTGAAACCATCAGCCTAACGTGCCCTCCGAAGCACTAAAGCGCATGTGAAATGTAGCCATGGTCATCCGACTACCGATCGTGCCCAACGTTGATTAACTCTGTTATCAATTTACGCTAGGCGCGGCGCTGTGCGCTTTATACTTCATGACATACATTGATATATTCACCTTGTTTATTTATAAACACACGTAATAACTTCTAGTTACTCCTAACTCCTCAATGAAATCACACACATTGTTACGGCAGTTCTGAAAGGTGGCAGAACTCGTTTAGTTCGACCGGGGAGGTACCACCGCCACCCTCATAATCCTCCGTGAAACAATTTTTGTGTTTCGGT
>DWOQ01000649.1:0-10746 GCA_018251115.1 Codatractus alcaeus
ATATTTACAATTTTCATCAAAATCGTCAAAGCTGTTTACGAGATCACAATGAAGGGTCGGTCGTAGAATGGCCTGTGGGACGAGATGTGTGAAGCTGATGTTTATCTGCAGCTGGCGGCGGCGGCGGCGCGGCGCGGTCCGTCTCCCCACGGCGCGTGTTGGGGAACACGTGGCGTCATTTCATTTCACTCTACAGTTTATTCAATATGCTGGCTGCCCTGATGTTAACTGCCCAGAACGCTAATCAAGTATCATACGCGCAGAATAATCATTAAACCCCCGTCGCAAAGCTGCCTACGCTTACTTATATTGATAAAATGTGTTCGCGTGTAAACGAATATTGTTGACGTGATTGCCATTCCGACCCCCTTCCCCTAGGGCGGCCTTTCCCAAAGTGAAAAAAATGTGTACGGGGTTTGAACTAATTTAAAAAAATAAAGGCGCTAAAATTAATTTATTCTCAAAGTGGACAGTAGACAAAATAAGTTTGGGAATCCCTACCTTAGGGCATCAAATAATAAAGCAAAGACCTCCCCTCCCTCTTTGGTAATTACATGATACTTGATCGGCCCCTAAATGTCACCGAAATGTAAGTCGCAACACGGTCCGGTGTGGCAGCTGACATCGACTTCAACATACAAGCCTTAGTGCTAGAATAAGCATTAGCATATTGAATAAACCTTCCCCCCCCCCCCTCCCCCTTTCATTTTCATTGTGTCATCATTTTTATTGATATCACCATCGTCATTTATCATCATTACTCTCCAGTAAAGTTACACGCGTTCCTCAACATTTACCGTCACGATATCGGTTAATGAACGTTTTATGCGATTTTATTATATCAATCGGGCAAATTGTTTTAATTTTTTTTTTTACGAATAACAACATCGTTTCATTAACCAGTAACGCACCCGTACGGAGATATACCTACGTTCGGTTGGGCAGTATCTTATCCTGCTATCGGCGACGTCAGCAGTGTAAAACTGAATTGTATTAGACAATATAATCCATAAATATTTTGCAGTGTAACATGTAGTAGTATATAGCTAGATATAGTGTATCCATATGTCGCTCCCTATAGACATAAAAATATTTATGGGTTTAGGATTTTCGCGGTTGGCCGAACCAATTTGACTCTTTCTATTGTTTAGAAATACTCTATTATTATATTATGTGCAATGTAACCCATGTTTTTATACGACAAGGCTCCTGCTGAAAGTGGCTTTTGGGCGACACAGCTAAATTGACGCGCTATTCTGTGTAGCCAGTTCAGTGGAAAGTGTTAAGTAAAGAATCGAATCAATGCAAATATTTATTGATTCAATTCTTTAGAATTATATTACGGTACCAGCTTTGTACGTGAAAGAATAGTAATTAATACATATATTGCTTTCACGTAAAAAACTGATGTATGCTTTTGATATATACGATTCAATTATGTATTTTAAGTTTTTGAGATCCCAAATGTTCGCCACTCTCACGGCAGCCTTGTCGCGCGGTCGCCCACGTGGCCGAAGAACAATGAATGTATAACTAAAGCAATTTTCTTTTGTTTCATCCACTGTGGATTGGATCGTTGGATGTGCTTGGCTGAACGTGTGAGTCGGGATCAGGATGAGGATGCCGTAGGATCAGGATGTGGACGGGCTCGGTAGGAGGGATCTGTGGGATCGCTTGGATCGCGTAGGACCGTCGGGATCGTACCGAAGGATCTGCGGACGCGGGAGGATCTGTCCGTGCTATGTTTGCGTTAACGTTTCGGATCGGATCGAATCGGACCGGACCGGACCGGATCGGATCTCTGGATCACTCCGAGGATCTTTGGGTATGATTTTGAAATTTTTCGCCAAAGTAACTCTTAAGTTGAGTGCACGCTACAACGGGAGTACGATTAATCGTTTGTTTGGAACATCCTTACTTAACTCACACTTTATTTGCTTCTCGTTGTCTACGTTTGGTCCGAGAGCGCGACGTATTGATTTCCTATAGATAACACACCGGGAATGATTTGTGGAGAACAGACATTTTTTTGTTTTGCGTACGTCACATAACTTTAAGTTTAATGTTGTAAGATTTTGTATACAAAAAAGAAATTCATTTGATTGCCATTGTGCGACTAAGTGCATAAAATACTACGCAAGAGTAAACATGTGGCATATATTCTCTTATCGTAAATATGCAACCTCACCGAAATATGCAAGACTATTAGTTGTATTTACCTATTATTCTGAAGAATAACCAATAAGAAATAACTATATTTGACCGAAAATAGTAGGTTTAATTTTTTTCACGGTGTGTAAATAGATTATACAAAGAATTTTAGATTTATTTTTGGTTGAGGGTGTTGACCTGTTTGAAGGGTTTTAGATTTTACGGGCAACTTTTTGTTTACATATAAGTTGTCCTATTTCATTATTTTAGTTAAATTGTATGTCAGATGAATATTTTTAGTATAGTAAAACATGTATTCTGTATATGTCATTTGTTTGTGGCACATAAAGTATGTGTGTCATACATAAAGTGTCTTATATCTCACAAAGGATCAATACTCACCTTTTCTGTGTGCGTAGAACAATTGTGTGTGTGGTCGGAACATCTCAATTATCCTAATATGAAGGTTTACCTATGGTTATAAAATATCATTGATTGTTCCACAACTATAGTATGTCAATGAAGTCAATTTACATCAACTATGCGTAAAAGCAACTTACAGTTTTACAATACAATTTTAATTTATTTTAATACAATTTTAATTTAATACTGCGTCTATGTGATGACTACCTCTTCTAAGTTTACAAACTTTGCTCGTGTGTCATCTATAGGTTATCAATACTGTATTTCTCGGACTACCTTCTCCTATACATAGGTCACGGTCACCGACGAGATTCTATGGCTTTGCTCATTAGTGTGGTAGACCTAACAGATCGATGTCATAATATAATACTTAGCATGCTTACTGAGCTTTCATCCCAAACCGAGTGGAGTGTGCAAGCGAGACGAACGAATGATGACCGAGAGAGATATATTACACCCATTGTATTACTGTATTATGAGTGTGTTCATAATAACCTTGTGTCTGAATAATGTTACAAGATTGTACAATTGAAAAAAAAGATTATATAAATCAACAAATTGTATCATATTTGAAATTGTATTAAACACGGTTGATCGTGTTCTATGACTATATCATAGTTGTAATGTGTGAAATGTAATTTAGGTACTGGATCTGCATTCCAAAGACCAACACAGTTTGATGGACTTAATAAACTTCTCTGAAATTATTTGTTTCATTTTATTTATTAAACCTTGACAATCACATCTTTACACTTAGGAACGCTAACCTGGCCTAATTTGATAAATACTGTAAAAAGCTTTGTTATATTTTAAACCCTGAATGTATAGCGACCACTCCAAATGTGAAATTTTCGTAGTTGACCTGTCTGAAGCCGGCATCTTCAATCATGGATTTGAATTTTTCCTGTAATGTTAAAACAATGTTATTGACACAAATATAATTTATTTAAAAACTGTTTTCATTGAGTAGTTATCGAAAAATTCGCCACTCACAGTAACGGGTTCGATTCTCGTCAGCCAAATGTCTTATTCGTAAATTTACATTTATTTGAGTCCAGATTAGTGTATTCATTTTGTGAAAGTCGAATGAAAAGTAGAATGCATGTTTTATTTTATAGTAATTCATATCGAACGATAGAAACCTCGACTCGGCGATGATATCGCCGCATCTGTTTTTTTTTATAATGAAAGTGTTAAGGAGTGCTGAATTTTTTAGCAAGACTGACATCGGGCATTCCAACTTTGTTTCTAAGGCTTAGGACGCATCCACTACGCCACTTACGACTCCTTACTCGAACTCTAATACTACTGTTTACTGTCCAATCACTCACGAACAGTGAACATCAAGTAGCTTCCAAAAAGATCAACATACACACCTGATCAGGAAATTGCCTGATGCTTTCAACCAGGTACTTGTAGGGTTTCCACTGGCCGGCGATGAGCTGACCCATCACCGGGATCACTTGGAACGAATACTGATCGTACGCCCTACGACAAATAAATATACCTATCAATAATTAAAAATTCTCCGGCTTACCTTCCAACACCTGCATAAATATTCTAGAATTGGCTAAACAAAAAAAAAACAGAACTCAAGCCAAAAAAAAACTAAATCAGTTCAGACACTGGAGAGCTACGATGCTACAGACAAACTAAATTAAGATTTTACTATTATACCCCCCTATTTGCAAAGGGGTTACAATATCAACTGCCTCAGTATGATTTATATGAAGAACCGGTTTTTTTTTGCATATAATCATTCTGTTCTCATCTATTCAAACATGATGTATTTAGTAAGAGTTTGGAGGTTTTAATCAATGTTGGCAATATTTTAATATACTTGTTACAAAGGATTAAAAATATGGATTTGAAAAACATGTTAATTTAAAAGCGAGGCGCTGGGAACTGATATAACAGCAAGCAGCAAAAAGTTCCAACTCCAACTTACCACTGCAACGCACTATTTGGAAGTTGACTGAACTCTAGACACATGAAACGACCGCCAGGTGTCAGCACACGATACGCCTCCTCCAATACCTGTACAAGTACAAGATCAAAATAAATTTGTCATATCACTACTTTTTGAGACTAGGCTATTCAAATTTTGCCGCCACTACCGCCCCCCATCTCCAATAATCTTGATAATAAAGTCAAAAATAGGTTTCAAAAGAAGTAGGTATGTAAAAACCCACAAGTTGATGTGACTTAATTTAATAATAATCCACATTATTAGTAAATAAATGTTCACGTCAACACAAATAAATGTTGATGTTCACATTACATACAGAATATTTTCTAGTATAATCATCACAGTATAATCTTTAGAAAACCTTAGTAAACTTGATTGCTATTTATATTGTTCTAGATATCCTACTGCCTTCTAGATATATCCTACATTAATGTTGGTTAACTGGCAATAAATATTCGCCTATATTCTACTTTTAGAATCTTTATTATTTATCACATTATAAAATCTAATGTCATGTTATTTACGTAATTTTATTACCTTTTCAACATGTGTACAGTTTCTGATCCCAAAAGCGATGGTGTATGCATTATATGTATCATCAGGTAAGTCTAATTTCTCAGCATCTCCACACAGCCAATTGATGTCTACTAAATTATCTTTGGTGTAACCCAGTCTGAAAATTCACACTTCTTTCAATAAATAATTATGGGTAAGCTCGTTTTTAAATATAAACTTTTTTTAATAATTCAGTAATAGTAACCTAGCATGCAGTCTTCCTAGTAGTAAGGAGTTTCTTACTTCTATGGACATCAGCAATCAACAGACATGAGTTTTACCTGAGTTTGGCCACAGATAACTTACTCATCATGGGAATCATGGGAACTAAGTTCAACTGCCTCAAAGTGTCTCTTGCCATGCCCTTCCAACTAGAACAGCAGCGTGGCAGTGGTGTTTCCAGAATGGAAATATGAAAGATTTTCTCAAATTCATAGGCATTTTAAGTGTGTTCAAACTACAAAACAGTATAAAGACCCCAAAGCTGAGTGACCATTACTGAACTTTAAAATTTGCATACATCTATTAATATTTATTGGTTTTGTTACTCAAAGAAATGGTTGCATTTTAAGTCTGACATTAACATTATTTTGGAAAAAAATCATTCAGCTGAGAGTAGACCTTGTAAGCACAAAAACAGACTAATAGATATATATAGCTATTAAATTACATGGCAGCCAAAATGTTCAACCTATTTTTTGTCAGCTTAATTCTAAGATAAGATTTTATTGTCTCATGGTAATGTAGGGCTTAGAATTGGGGAGGGAAGGGTCTCGAGACCCTAACCCTATCCATTGCCATATGTAATCAATAAAAAATCCTTACTTCTCTGCTCTAACTTTTCCAACATCTAGCATGGACTGGTTGATATCACATATAGTGACACTACTGCGGACTCCTTCTGGGGGTGGGCCTAGGTTCTTCAGATAATTTATGTACCTAAAAGAGATGTCACCTGAAAATTGTCACACCTGTGCATTTATATTAAGATTACCTAACATCTATTGGGAGTATTGGTTGCTTCTATATTTTATGTGGTTAATCTAACTAAATAGCAAACAAACACAGTGGCAAATGTCAAACATGTAATGACGATAAGCATTTTTTTAAAATATGTATGTAATATATGTAAATAAGTATGACTCTAGTACATTGTAAATAATATCCGTTTAATCAATTGGTGGTTATCTCCCAAGGATACATATTTTGAGCCTGCTTACAAAATGAGCTTGTATGTCAAGCAGTATGGTTATTTTTATTTATTTCTATTTTTATTTTATTTATAATTTATTTCATGAAATAGAGGTAGCAAACAAACATGCAGTCAATCTGATAGTGGCCATGAATGAGTTGAAGTTGAACCCCTTACCTTCCCCTGTTCCGATTTTAACACAACGGCAATATTGCTATTTTCTGTCTCTATTGTTATATCTCTATTCACAAATCTTCTCAAATGTGTGTGAAGATTAACAACAGACATTTAAGATGAACAGGGTGGAAGATCCCCTTCTTTTCTCTTCAGAGTGGTCTATACCCAGCAGTAAAAAAGTAACTAGTTTACTAGCAAGTAAGAGGTCTGCTAGGAATAAATTTCAAGTGTCTGCCGATGCTTACATACAAGATTTTTTGATAGAATACCTGTGCCCCCAGCTACATCCAGCAGCTTCGTGCCATGTGTAGGACCCAGTCTGCTCATAAATATATCCTTCCATACTCGGTGGATGCCAAACGACATCACATCATTCATCACATCATACTTATTAGCTACTGTTTCAAATACTTTGTGAACTGCAAAAAAACAATTGGAACAATAATTGTCACCTTCAAAAACATAAAGATATCTTATATATGTAACAAATCAAAATAAGAAATACAAAATAAGCAACAGTACTCAGTAATATAAGTAGTAATAATATGTCTGTGATCTTTGTGTTGTTTTTATATTCTTTAATTCAAGGAAAAATCCCAATATATAGTCCGTTTACAACTGGTCATAATATGGAATAAGAAATTCTAATTTTAAATTCAGACATTCAGAAAAAAATTGTAATGGATTGATTTAAAATATGTGTGTGAATTGAGACAGAAGATCAGTGTGAAAAAGTGTAGTGCATGGTACCTGGCTGGTTGCTAAGAACTGGAGGTATTTGATACAATGTATCATCTACACACGCAAGATACAAAAATTATATATTTCGACAAAACCAGCCACCTATAACTCATAAAATAGATGTAGGTATATAAAGTGTAATGGACCAATTATGAAGACTTCGATGATTGTGATTATACATATCGAAATTAAAATATCTTACTAATAAATCATAGAATTGTGTTCCTGAAGGAGAAGTTGCTTGTAGCTTAAACTAGAAATTGTGACTGATTGGAGCAAATTGTAGGTAAATGACATTTTTAATAAAGCATTTTAAGTTTATAGGTAATGATTGAAATAATTATTCATTAACCTTTTTTCCACTTCTCCTCTTCATCAACTGTATCAAAACCGAAATGGGTTTTTCTATTTTCATGATTTTCATCTTGCTTCGAAGCGGCGGCACTATAACTTCGCACCCCACACAAAGCGCGCGAAGTTTTCTGGATAAGAACTAGATTTAATACTTTCCTTCTGAGAGCCATTGTATATAATTTAATATTTAATTGTATATATTACATACGTCAATTTCACAATTTTATTTAAAATTGTGCACTTTTACGTCTGACTTGTTCTAAGTATACCAAATATATGTCAATTTTTATTTTGGACTTGGTTGAACTGTCATATTTTCCTATATATATATTATACTCTTTGGTCATATCTGATTATCTGACATTGACTGACCACAGATAGAGACTTAGTTATAATTTTCGCTAAGAGTTTTCCTATAATAACAACTTCTTGCTGTCACTGTCATCTTTCAGTGTCACTGATCATGAGTGCCATGACTACCGACATCGTCGCTACCATGTCGTCGTCGTAAATGCCAAATTTTGCTTTAGTCTGACTGACAAAAATACGATATGACGACAAAACAAAGTAAGCGACTCTTGAAATACAAAAAAAGACTTATAAGGAGTCGATATTAAGAGATTTAACTAAATATAAATACTATTGAGAGTTTGTTACTCTGAATCAGCTTAAGAGTCTTTCTCGCTACTCCGTAAATTGAGCCTATCAGCTGTTAATTTTTTGAAATTGGCAACATTATCTTATGCCTTTAGGGGAAATCCCGGATAATTAAACGTTTTTGTACTTTTTGTGTTGTACAATGAATAATAAACCCAAAATACTGTATACTACTTATGCAGAAACATTTATTATTATTATTAATGAACAAGATATTCCTGTTAAATATAGTGTTTATATCTTTGATATTATATATATAATATATATATATAATATTAACGTATAAATAAATTAAAATTTATGCTTTTTCTGAGTTTATTTACTAACAATTTCGAAAAAAACTAAACGATGTATTCGTTGTATCAGAGATAAGAGTATGATAAGCATAATCTGATGACTCTAGTGCTGATAAGCTGAATGCTACCTGAATCAACATTGGGGTAAATTAAGTCAAAGTGAACCATATACATTTTTAAATAAATCTATGAAGTAAACGAACCGACGAAGTTACATATACAAGTGACACCAGAATTCGTGAACTGTACTGCAATAATTAAAGGATCTATACTTAAACATGGCTTCAGACCATAAAGGTAAGTTTTCATACGTCCTTTAATGGTTCTCATCGAAGCAATGGCAGGCGATATCGCCCAAACTATTTGCATTCGATAAAAAAACAAATATATACAAAGTTCAATAAAAGTCTTGGTTATTTGGGCTTTGGGCTGATTGCTTGATCTGAAAGTAGACTCTTCACTTGGGATCTGGTGTCCAATCTGAGACATTGATTTAGAAAAAAATGCAAATCTAATTTTGACCATGAATTGAAAGCAGGAAACATACATCCTTAAGTGACATCATAAAAACGATAAGCCTAATTAATGAAATTACCAGATCCAATTCTATTTGTATGAATCCATATCCTAATTTTTATTTTTCTTTTCATATTAAATTGTAGAAAGTCTAAAATCACATGTATTTGGAGAGCACCAAGTGGAACATTTTCAGCAACGTTACAGCTGGGACTGTGGAGTCTCCTGTGTCTTAATGCTGCTTGCTCCAGAACAAAGACAGGAAATGCTAGACAACTTCCACCAGGTGTGCCAAGAGGAAGGGTTTGGCAAATCCACTTGGACTATTGATCTGTGCTACTTGTTAAAGAGGTATCGTATAAATTGTTTTTGTTTTGCAGCATATAGTCCATGTCTATTGGGATCTCTTGGTACACTAAAGTTTAATCTAATTTAGACTAAATAGACTAAAGATTTGTGGAAAAAGTGAAGTTCAAGTAGTATTTTAGTGGATTTTTAGTGTATGATAATTTCAACAAGAATAATTCAAACTTAGAAATGGATATTGTCCAAAAATATATACAAATGATATGTAATTATCATATGAAGATGACTTTGTGATTGACATATTTTATTTTCAGGTACAACATTCCACATTCCATGTACACCACTAGGCGGGGAGTTAATCAAAACTATAGAAAACATGGTTACTATAGCAAGATTATGGATTTGGTATGCAATTGAAACTCCATTACACTTCACTCTGCACTGGAGTACCCTCGTGGAGTTTGAATAAGGGATCCCATTGGAACAAAATAGGTTACAGCTAAAATAATGCCTAATATAAGCTTATTATGTGCTTTACTTATTTTTTTTTTTATCGAATATAGATAGCACACAAGCATGCAGTCCACCTGATGGTAAATTGTCCATGCTGTTCATGGACATTAGTTATCATCCCTAAATACAATTAAATCATGCCTGAGATTGGTCAAAGATGCGTTGCTAACCCAGAGGACTAAGATGTATCCCTCATATTAAGGTATAGCCGACAAGCATACCTCTCTGAATTGAAACACAAAAATTGCTTTATGGAGGATTATGAGGGTGATGGTGGCACCTGGTACCTCCCCAGTCGAAGCCAACATGTTCTACCACCTGACCAACTTATACTTTCCTGCTTTATCTGATAATTTTGCCTTGTTTGAAAATATGTGCACTTTATGAATAACTGAAATTTAATGTTGTATTGGTTGGGTAAATACAAATAATATTACATGGTATTCTTCCAGGATGCTGAAAGAGTATGTCGAAGATTTGCACAAGCTGAGCAGGCAGGGATCAGGGTAGTGGAACACCAAATAACTGACAAAGAGATACTTGATCATGTTTTGAATGTGGGGCCTGCTATAGTACTAGTAGACTCTGGACTGCTAACCTGTGAACTCTGCAAGCATAATAAATTAAAAGTAGAATTCAGGTACTTGTAACAGTTATATTTTAAAAATAGTTACTCGGAATGGATGTTTAAGTGAATGTTTGTCACATTGGGAATTGTTTTTGGGGAAGCTCATGAAAGAATACAAAGTAGAGTTAACAGTTAACAGTGTAGAAAAACTGGTTAAGATATTTTTTCATATCTGAGAATTCTTAGAAAAAAAAAACATTCTCAAACATGCATAAAATTCAATTAGCACTAGGCCAGGGCGATATATTACGTAGCCTTAAACCTCTCC
>DWOQ01000650.1:0-10743 GCA_018251115.1 Codatractus alcaeus
CTCAGAATGGAAAAAGGAAGGCCTTTTTAGGCTATGTGTAAAATCGTTGATTTAAAACCAGGGAATCTAACTTTAAATCTTTGCATTTTGCACCCTAATGAGCCGGCCATCAAGGAAAACGTTTTTTTTTTACATATAAACAGCGGAGAAAGTGTATACTGTCACAAACGCGTGAAACCGCGGGATAACTTTTAATTATAATATTTTATATCGGTTATAATGCAATTGAAACCTTGAAAGTTCTTATGTATTATGTAAATAAGATGTACTTATTAAATTTAATTAATTAGTAAATAAACAAAACCGTGTAATTATTCACATTACTTTCCCTAATGGTGAAGGTTTACTTAGAAATGCTCAAAGTAACGAGTTTACGCGCTACTTATCCAAAATTATAAAGATATACTTTCTGCTTTGCATAATTAATTTACTATTACTATTAATAGAAACGTTGAACGTTTACAAAATATTCGATTAAATGGCAATTATAGACCAAGAAAAACTTTTTTTATAACTTAATAAAGGCTACCTAATTGGGTTGGGTTGCAAGTGTCCATGAGCGATGACCACTTCGATACGTGAACTACATGCTTTGCTATTTCATAGCATAAAAAACATGTCAGAACAGAAATGTCAAACACCACCGTCAAAGTTATTCTGCTTATCTTCTAAGATGTATATAGAATATTTATGTCATTTATATTGCATGTCGTAAATAAAAAGACACATGGTTCTTTTCCATCACAATAACACATAAAAAGTGGTAATTCTTTTTTCGTTATTTGAATTGTTTTACAGGGGAACCATAACCGTTGGGAGAATGAACGTTTTGCTACGGAGAGTGTCCCAACTTTATTATTATTGGGTGTTGCAACTTACTCATTTCGTACTATGTTTCAACAGAGCTGCCTCTCCACCCGACTTGTATAAAAGTATGCAGTAAAGAGGAGTATAAGCTGAAAAAAAGCGGCAAAAGATTGGCATTACCGAAAATGCCACTGCCATATGGTCATGGCAGATTAATGTACGCTGTTAAAGTAAGTATATATTTTAAGCTAATACTTATCCTTCCTTTATCGGAATTTATATGATGAGAAATCAAACTACCGAAAAAAATAAACGGATAATAAGGATCGATTGCAATCACATTGGGAAAATTATTTGAGAAATACTATAAAACAAAATGGCAACAACGTTTATTGAGGCACGTACAAATTGTCAGTAATGTTATAATAGATTAGTACCCGATCAGAACACGCCCTTAATGTACATATTAATTTATAATATATATTTTATTGGTGCTACATGTTAGCATGTGCCTGTTTCTGATAACAGATCTCTCTGTGAAAATCATAGGAAGCGATTAATCAATGTGTAAATTGGCAGCAACGTTCTCGGAACAAATACTCTAATATGGGGAATCGTGACTAAGGCAAACCGTTCGTATCGATGAGCCTTAAGTTTATCTGAAAATATTGAATTTGTCGGACAATTCATGAGGTCCTGTTACAATAAAATCAAGTTAAAGCGTGGATGTTATCAATGAAGTCCGGGTACTTATGTAATGTAGGCGCGATAAATATTTCCCAAATATTTAATCGCGGTTTTATAGTTTCCTACCGCGTTATCACAATTATAAAAAAACGTATGTAATATATATAGTTGTATATAAGTTCGTTCATTTTATTTTACGCTTAGGTAAAGGATGTTGTAATATATCAATTAATATAATTAATTTCATTACTATCTAAGCATACTTTGGGAACATACTTGACAAATAAATAATTTCAATAGGTTCAATAGGTTCTCAATAACATATTTAACTATAAAACGTAAATATAAAAGCTGTAATGTACAATATTAACTCCAACTTTTGTTACACAAGAAAACGTCAATCTTAAATTGATTGAAGAACTTCGAAAATCATGTTATGCAACGTATTGAAGGTAGGATATAGTCAGCAACTCTGAAACAAATTCTTGAATCCATGTTTTCCTAATGATGAATGTTTTCATTTTCGGTAGCCATTAAAAAAATTATGCTGCGCGCGCAAACTTTAGGTTTTCTCCTTGTCTTTCAAATGTGTTTGTCCTTATCATACTATCGGTAGTCTCTATCAATTCGCTGTGTACTCTGTCAGTAGGTGGTATTACGCTATCCCTTTCATATATATCTGTCTCTGTCACATTCATATTCCCTCTCACAACAATGACAATTTCATCTATATTCTTTTATAACCTCATGATCCTTAAAAATACCTTTACACAATTAAATGTACATGTTAATAAGTAAAAACATGTCACACTTTTAATATAATCGTTATAATTGTTATTCTAATTTCTCACGTTTTCTTATCAACTTAGTACGTATATCACGCTCGCTCTAGTAAAGCTTTATAACACATCTTGTACTCATGATATCCTAGTTTTGCGTGTTTTGTTTTCTGGGGTAAATTGACAGTGACACCTGAGAAATGTTTAATATACGACATTTAATGAATGCACTACGTTAAATAACATCGTCTTTCATCTTTGTACAAGCATAATTATTAGTCGTAATATAAGTATGAAAAGACAATGTTTATATTATTTACTGTTTTGTGCATTTGCTCCACCAACAGGCTGGTATTCTGGTTGGTGCGGTTTATTTCACGTATTCACAAGGAGTGTGGGGCGACCAACAAGACGTAACTGAGTGCATTCGTCGTTGGCAAGAATATTTGCGCAGTATTAATACTAGACGACCACCAGTTTTTGATCAATGTGGCAATATTGTTGTAAGTATCACGAAATATTTTAATTAAATTTGTTTACATCAAATCCGCGGCATTAACTAGGAACTAACTACAACGCATCCATGTTGTCCTAGTACTAGTATCGCTTAAAACACAGCGTGCTGTTGTTTAAAAACTATCTCGATCAGCGGAACGTCTACCTGCAATGAAAGCTCTTCGCGCAATGGTTTGTTTATCTCTGCGATCGTAGGCACGATCCATTTCGGCTCACAGACATATATCGCTAAGTTCTGGTCCCCTAGTCAGTGTATACTAGTTTCACGAGACAATGTGACGTAACAAATGTGACTTCATTCCACACAGCCGTCTCTCCCCTACCTACACTGAACTTGTTGCTTCTACTGAAATAACTGGCGAGTCTTTGTACTATGATATCCTAGTACTTGGACATGCGCAAAATTCAAGGGACGTCATTCCTCTGACGTGGAATTCCATTTATTTCTTTCGTGGAATCCACTCATTCATTCGCTTTATACGTTATTTTTTAATGGAAGTGAGAAAGAAAAATTAAATGATTGTAAACCAAAAGAGACTTTTTCTCGAATGTTTCATTGCAATTTTCGTAGATAGTAAGAATAATAGTTCTGTATATAAAATTGAAATCAGGAAATATGTTATGCTCATGGTATCAAAACGTCAGATGACCACCCTTACTTATTATACATATTTTCTGATTTTGGTGGAACATAAATGCTATAATTGTGCCGGAACAGCTTCTTTGACGTTGATAATGCCCTGGTAAAACTGGGTCATATCATTGACAGTGTTATGTGATAACCTAAATTGTAACTTTTATACGTGACAATTATATTTAAAGTTTTTATTTATGTATTCATATTTGTTCTCTTTTTTCCAGAGAAGAGAAACCACTGACAGTTTTCTAGCGCCAATGTATTCTATGTATAAAACTGCTGTAACGACCTGTTTTGCAGGTAATTATTAGAGCGGTCTCGTAGTTCATTATTTTTGTTAGTTAGCCTAGCCTTGATGAAACTGAAGTTATTTTTCAGTTAAGTCCAGTATAGTTAACGGTTGGAAGCTACCATAATAATTTATTCTGAATATAATATCATTTTACCTGCACTTATTTTAATTGCATAATATATATTTTTAGGTGTTGTGAAGGTACCGTTATTAATAAAGTGTGCATACTTCGACTACCTCGAGGCCCTCAGAAAGAAACAGGAGGAGGAAGACTTGGAACGCAAAATTAGGAAGAGGAGTCGTTAGCTTTATTAAACCGAAATCAGAATTTTCAAATAATAAACGAAATTATTAGGGATTTATTATTAGGTATAATTGATTTTTGATACGGATTATATTGTCTATTTATATATCTTCAACGTTTTGTCAATTGGTTCTGCAATAACAATTAAAACTATAAAAACCAAGTAAAAACTTTAATTTTACTGTTATATATTAATAGTTAGTTTAACTCTTAACCTACCTTAAGTCACAGATTAAATGTCTCATAAATAAATATCGTATACGCCAAAATTCGTTTATTAAAAATTACTTTAATATTTTACGTAAACAATGTATCTATTAAATTAGTAACTATATAATTAGAACATGATATAAGAGATAAGCTTTTTATTACAGACTTTACCGACTTTTTGGTATGAAAAATATAAGGTTTTTTTAATTGCACTTATGCGAGGTTTTATTGTCTTAGCGCATATTTGCATTCCGTATGTACATTTTAAGATAAAATTTCGCTCCACAAAATATCTTAGAATGCGCTTTCACTTAATAGGAATATTTTTTTCAGTTCCTAATTATTTTAAAATTAATGGTGTTTAAATTATGAGAATCTCTCTTGTCGTCGTCGCATCTCTGAAGCGTGCAGGTCGAAGAAAGCGGGGTTCTCCTCTGGCGTGCCGCTAGCAAGCATGTACTCCAAATGCCTGATGTAACAGATGGCTATCCTGAAAAAGTCGAAAAAACAATCTTATTATTTTGGTACCGAAGCGCGCATAGCCCCGTTACTTAACTTAAGCAACGTCGGGCGCGGGAGTTGCATGGGCTATGACAGTGGCATGACAGTGTCATGACTAGTGCCTAAAATTTCACGCGCGCTTCCATGCTGAGGCCACATTAATTCCAACGTGGGTTGGATTCTAAACCGTATACCCATCCACAAATTCGCATCGGAGCAGCGTGGTGGAGTACGCTCAAGGCCCAAGCATTAGAGCTTTAGAGCAGGCAGTTTGATACCTATGTGTAACTACGTTTCTTAGACTTCCTACATAGTTCTAACTATTCATCAATCAGCCCTCAGAAGTCCACGGGCTAAAACGCCTTATTCACTGACTGTTTGTGCATGTTGTTGACGGCAGTGGAACATAGGCAATTGCATTCCATCTCTTTGATTTAATCCATCAATTTTCTATCTCTGCCCATGAATCTCTGCTCACGAAAGACACATACAAACGTTTTATTTAGACTAGTCCTTAATAATTGCTACAATGTATTACAATACTACACTGCAGCAATTGTTCCACAAAGTAACCGTTAGCACTATTCGATAAGTTATAGGCATTTATTCTATAATTTATACCATACCTCAGGCACTCTATCTTGGAATACTTCTTTTTTGAGGGCTTCGTGACTGGCAATTTGGAGCGTAAAAGGTCAAAGGCTCGATTCATGTCCCGCATTCTCGTTCGTTCTCTATCACATGCGGTTTTCTTATATTCTGAAATCGTATATTTAGTAATTGAAAACATGTATGGCCAAGTCATGACGATGTAACTCGCACAAGTTCAATGCAAAATCTTCATCCGTCCTATTCATCAATCAAGTCACAGTGGCTTGACAGGATTCCGTGTCTAAAATTGCCACCACCCCTTATTATTAACCCTATTACTCATGCTGTATGTCCGCCAGTCACTCTGTCACAAAGGCGTATCTTTTGTATGTTATGTTGTATATTCTTTTATATATTATGTGTAATAACAAATAAATTTAACAAAATAAAAAGTTATAACAGGTATTTATTTATTTTTCTGATAACTTTCAGGACAACATGTCGTATAAAACAGTACAGAACTCGTTCTATTCAAGTTTATTTAATTCCAATTGCTGAAATAAAATACGATAGATATGTACCTAGTTACTAAAGTTTTCCTAATTATTTTTAATTAATAAATATTTAAATACATTTTAAGTAGGTAGGTAGTAACTAATTAATGTAAATGCTAAATGCTAAATACCGAAAATGTAATCAGGAAAATATATTAATTTCGACAAGCACTTGGTCAAACGGTAATTACATCCAGGATATGAATAATGATCTTTAGTATTTAACTGTTAAAATCTACTAGGTAAAATCGTCGTCAAATTAACTCTGTATGTCTACATCAGTATATATGGGTAATGCTCAAATATAGTTTATTAAAACTATTAATTTTATTTATTAACACAGTAGTACTAAATCTGAATACGAGTAAGATTATCTTCATTATATTTTATTAGAAATGAAGAAAATACGAAAATTTGTCTTTTAATACTCTACTATTATATACTTATTGTTTGTTTAATTTGGCAATTGTTGTCAGTTTTGTTTTAGAGAATAGCTAGCGCTTCGCCGCAAACTATTAATTTCCCATTATCTTGATCTCAATATGAATGGGATATATTTCATGGACGAAGGTTAAAAAAGGTCGCAGCACATGTACGGCGAATGTAAGTAGAGGTCGGGATCGTGACCCAGCGCCGTTGTAAGTTCCCCATTCCTTAACAAAGTTATAGTTAGGATATCATATTTATTAATTGCTTGGTTGTAGTCTAATAAGGCACGTTTCTCTAATAGGTAAAGAATACTAACATGGTTTTTCATTTAGAACTCATTGTTTCGTGGTCCCGTCATTACAAGACAGATCGAAAATCGGATAAATATGAAGAAAATTAAAAATGTGTGTGATATCGTTTAATCTACGTTGGAGTAGCATAGTGATAAGCTTTATGTTCCCGTGTAGTCCATCCTAACATAGAGACATATCATAACAATCATAACATAGAGACGTTAAAACAACTGCATTGAAAAACCTACATTATTTGCAGAACACATTATTTTATTCCTTATTAAAAATGACTTGATCGATTTTTTTACGGGATCATTCTTGAAGTATACTCTATCATAACATAAAAATGAGTAATAAATATCCATAATTGACAAAAATATAGGGGAATATATGTAAAAAAATCATTCACACAAGCATATAAATTGTTCTCCTCTTGAAGTCTGCAAAAAACATTGCAACCAATAGGTTCTTTACCTTTCTCCAGCTGCAAGGCTCTTTCCTTCCAATTCATCAAAGAGTCGTGATGGCCGTCATCTGTTGCAAATTTGCTGTTATCTTGAGACTCGTGAGAAAAGTCCAAAGAAGACTCAGAGTTGGCAGTCTCTTGCAAAATCGCTTCTCTATATTCCTCGTGCTCATAGTATCTGGGACCTTAACACGACAATTTGTAATATTTTATAAGTTAAATTTGTAATGAAGAAACTACAGGTTCACTATGACACTAACTTTATAAAAAAAAACTATTAAAATCGGTTTTAAAAGCTGGTTAATAGCTTTTGAACGGGTGTAAATCCTTTGGAGTTATTCGGCAGAGTATAATTTTATTTTTCTTAAATTTTTACATTTATAACAATTCAAATGTATGTAAAAATGTTTCAACCAATGAGTCATGACCCATGACGTACATTAATGTAGGCTACCTAAAATTTAATCAAGTTTAAACAATTTACCGAAGCGATACCCTAGGCACCGCTTGAAATAACCTACGTTTATTCCTAAATTAATCCCTTTACAAATTAATTATATTATATTTCCTTTTACCGCATACCATGTAGGATATCTAAGAGCCTAATAAGCGAGTAAATGTAACGACGCTATCCACCTAATGGTCAGTAATTACTGTCGATGAACAACGATTTGAGTACAACCTGAGGTCGTTCACAAATTTTATATGTTGTTACCCCGAAGTTTAATTGTCTTATTTCATTGTATAAGCACTCTTTATTTCACAACGTAGCGTTGGAAGTTATACCACACAGTTGCGAACGTATTAAATTAAAATAAAATTTATAATATGTATGTAAAGTCAATTTACCTTCATGTGATGACTGTTCTAGCTCATGGGGTCTGAAGTACGTTATCCTCCTAGGTTCCGCATAGTCATCTAACACGTAAGACCTATGATGGGATATGGTTTTATCGTACTTCTTATGAGAGAACGTGAGTTCCTCTTTAGGTTTCTCGTCTTGTCTGCCTATTTCTAGGATAACACGATCTTCTGTTTCTCGTTTCTCTTCATCCTCTCCTTCTTTTAAAACCGTGTAATTCGCAATCAGAGGTATAGGAGCTTCTTCGTCGTATGTTTGGTTATACATGACGTCTTATTATTTTATAATTATGAAACAATAGAAGTGGCAAATGAACACGAGCCGGTTAACTTGTTACTGTTCATTGCAATCCGTGAACACCTGTAACCAACAGCAAATATAGCAGAAGTCCTATATAAAGTTGATTTGCCTTCAAGAACTAAGTTGAAGTACCTTCTAAATGACTGCTTCTCAAGACCAAGACGAGGCCGTGTACGAACATAAGATAAACACTACACAGCACCACCAATTAAATGCTAGGTGTTTAAAATATCACTTTAACTAGATTAAAACTCGTCTTTTCTCTACCTGTCGTAGCTAAGGACTGTGTCATACACTTTTCTGTTCTATTGTCATGCATATTCGATCAAAACTGTGTGGTATTGTGTACACAAGTGTTGTCTCAATGTTTTTAGTTTTAAAAGAGACCACCTTTACGTATGTCTCCAGCTTTGTATTGTAACACTGTTAAATGTTTGTTTTGGTGTTCTATAAGATAGACTATTTGTTACGGCAACGCTCATTATTCAAATTCTCGTATGGATTGCTATAAAATTTTGCATAATCGCAACGAAAATAAATACTAGAACCTAATATTATCATTCCTAGTCACAATTGAATACGTTGTATCTTTATTTGCATATATTTTCCATTAAGTAGATACTATATAAATGCATAAAATATCTTCATAATCTTGACTCCAATATAACCGATTTATAAGCTATTTGTTAAAGAAATTCCAATGTTTCTAAATTATTTTTTGTTATTATTACAACGGTTTTGATAAATAAAATCTCAGACTTCTACTACGATCTGTCTGCAAAACTTGGTTAAAGATGACCGGATGGTGCAAACGTAGTCTTACTAAGATTGGTTCGTAAGCAGGTTCGATTTCGAACATGGACAAACTAAAATAGTTGCATCTGGTCTAAGGATGCCTTTGTAAAATTTATATCGTCATAACCCTGGTAGTGGAGCACTTCTTAGTCCATCACCAGGCATCAGCGCCACACCTATTTTTGCCCAAAACTAGCAGAGCAAAGTTAAGCGCTGTGCTATTCTGGTCTGAAGTGTGGAAAGGGAGATTTACTTATGCGAGGCATTCCCACTTCCTCCTCATCGGTAACAGTCCACCTGTGACCAATCCAGATAAGATCTCCATTCTTATTTAGGCCTCATTTATATTCATAAACACACTGGGTTGTGTATAATTATAATTATTGTAATCCGACTTCTAGGAGAATACATCAATATTCACATAATCAATATTTTCCACTCGTTACAATTATAGGTCGAAAACCACTTTCAAATAAACATTACACCTACTATATAAAATAACTTAATACAACACTTTTTTATTTACAAATTAAATTTAATATTCAAAAGACATACATTCAACTAAATAAAACTGCGTATATAATGCAATCATCACATTTATTTCATAGCAAAATAAATATATGCTTTAAGCACAGCCACACTCACAATAAATAAGGCCAAACACGTTAAAAAAAAGCATTTTTTTACTTCACAAACCGTAAAAAATGCTAAATAGATCGAATATAATTCCAATTATATCAACTGATACAACATTTAATATTTTAGTTTTATATAAAATATATATTTTAAATATTTATGTTTAAATACAGTGCATTGTCTGCCTAGAAATTGCTTTAGAATTTGTTCAATAGTTGGTAGTACTTTCGCTTTTACGAGATGGAAGTGTCGACGTCTATGAGGAGTCGCGCGATGGTTGCACTTATAACAAGTTTCCAAATTAATTTGCCATCTAGACACAGTAATAGAACAATGAGAACTTCTTAGTTTTTGTACTGGTAGAACAAAAATATACATCATAAAACGTCCTACATTCCTGATGTCGGGTAAAAATAAAAAAAATTGTGACAGTAGGTACACATACATATTTCTGGTACTATTGTATGTACTTACGAATTTCTAGGCGAGTTAAAACTTATACTTAAATCTATACATATTAGTGTTTTTTGTAATGTCAATATAAAAACTATTTACTAAATACACATGAAAGTATATGCAGGTTACTTAGAGCAAAATTTTGTATCTGTTCCAACTAATCTTCGAAACAGAACGGTTATGTCGAGCAGCTCGAGTGTCGAGAAGCTTAATGTATTTAAACTAGAAAAATAATTAGGTTTCCGCGCAAATAAAATTTGTGGTTGTGGTGGCATAAGTCCCACCCTTAAGGGGATTACATCCAAAATCCGAAATATTTCCACCTTGTTACTAACAAGTAACTTGTAAGAAATTATATTTCAAAGCTTCTGATGTATGTTATTACATTAATACGGAAAATGAAGTTTTATTTGATATGCTATAAAACAATTTACATATGTGCATGTATATATTTATATTTGTCGAATACTTATGTATATCCATGTATTATGACTAAGTGTTTATGTAGGAACATTTGCTGTGATAACTAATATTTATGCCAAAATATTATATTCAGACGTATATAATTTCGTATATTCCCAACGTTAGTGGCGCGCAAGACTTTTGTATCGTTACTTTTGTCACTCAT
>DWOQ01000651.1:0-10741 GCA_018251115.1 Codatractus alcaeus
GCTACACGGACGCGCGAATAAACTTACTACTAATTAACTCGACTTTCATTGCACTCAACCGTACGGTGCTAACTGGTACTGTACATTTTTTGGTCCTTCGAACTTTTCACTCAGTGTATTTTGTGGTCTTAAGTTGCGATAGCGAATCGGTTACCTGGCCTCCCAGAAGCGGGTCTCCCCAGGATAATTGAGAAGGCGTCTATTTCGTAATAGCGGGTCGCTAATGCATTGAGTGCCAAGGACCTTCAAGTGTCAACGAAGTTCAATCGTAAACTGCGAGGAGCATCGGATAACGCTTGAAGAAAAAGAAGATTTAAGCGGAAACTACTGCCTGTCTTCGTGTCCTGAACCAACACCTGGGAACTAACTAACTATGGAATTACTTACCAAGCAAGTAGAATGCTTCGAAAACATCAAAACTTTGTGCACCAACTACAAAAAAGACAGCATCAATAGAAAAACTGTCGATTACTTAAATTCACGTCTTTCGAGCTTAGAAACACAGTGGATAGATTTCCATGAAAGAAATGAAACACTAGTGCGTACTATTGAAGATAAAGAAAAAATTAGTTATTTCACTACTAACGTCTACGGGAAAACTAAACAACTTTACGAATCTACTAAAGCTAACATCATGAACTTATTATTATCTCATCGGAAGCAGGAAAAAGAAGAAAATCTGGAGTCAAGCGTGGATTTCGATCTTTCGGGAATATTAGAAGATGTCCCTGACGAAAAAATGCAGCAACTGGTGAGTCGTCAGAGATGTAACTTTAGAGCGTTGGAAAGGGCCATGTCGAAAATTAAAATTGAATTGGTAACTGAAAAATGGGAACTAGAAGATCATCTCGCAACCTTGAAAGGAAAGTGGGATCCTATTGACAAACTACACTGGGAATTAGAAGATACTTTGAAGACTTCAAGCTTAAACCAAGACTACTCTGTTAAATTTGATTCAATAGAAAAGAAATATGATACCCTACGGAAACAACTAAACAACAAGATGTGGTCCAATATCCACTATCAACAAGCAGCTCCGAAAATTGACATACCGGACTTCCATGGGAACTACATTCACTGGATTTCATTTAAAAATATATTTCTTGAGGCTATTCATAAAAATCCTACTATACCAAAATCGCAAAAAATGCAGCATCTAAAAACAAAACTGAAGGGCGAAGCGGAACGTCTAGTACAACATCTGTCTGTAAGCTCGGAAAACTACGATTCCTGTTGGGAAATACTCTCCCATCGATATGACAATCGCCGTCTGCAGTTCACATCCTTCTTAAATGCTATGCAACAGCTACCCGTGATTCAGTATCCTAATACATACAACCTAAAGAAATTACATGATGTCATAACTGAAAGTCTAAACGGAATTGCTAACATGGAAGTAGACGTGACAAGCTGGGGTCCAATGATTGTGCATTATATGTCACAAAAATTGGATGCTGTTACTTTCAACGAGTATTCAAAAGAGATTCAGAACAATAGAGAGCTGCCTGACTTAACAGAATTTCTAACATTTTTGGAAAGCAAGTTCATGGCCTTCGAAACCATAAAAAATCGGCATAATGTTACTAATAATAGTCCACAAAAACAGATTAGTAACATACAGTTTAATAAACCGACAAACAAGAATCGTCATAACTACAACTATAGAAATTTCAATGAAAAGTATAACTTGCCAAAGAAATCAACCTTATACAAAGACAATAGAGACTACTCAAAGGCTTTCTTTACTGCATTTGGAAATTGCCCATTATGTGACAACAATCACGTTTTAATGCAATGTACGAAATTTATTGACATGGATATTTCACAACGAAACAATACCGTCGCAAAACTGAAAGTTTGCAGAAATTGTTTATACCGCCACGAAAACACAGAATGTAACTCACTAAAAACTTGTAAAGAATGTAATTTGAAACATCATACGTTACTGCATATTGCAAAAACGGCGTATGCACCAACTAATAAAACGCAACCTTCAACTTCTATGCAACAAGGTTCAAACCATTTAATTACCAACAGCATGGAAGTACTACTGACTACGGTGAAAATAAAAGTAAAGGCTAGGGATGGCACCTTTATAATTTTACGAGCTCTACTGGACCAGGGTTCCCAAGTGAATTTAATAACTGAGAATGCAGCGCAACTACTTCGCCTACCGCGAGATAAACTTAATGCTACAGTATCTGGAGTAGGATCTGTTTCTGGAGACTGCAAGGGACGCGTTCAACTAACGTGCAAGTCAATACATAATGATTATACTTTCAATACTCAAGCGCTGATACTAAAGAAGCTAACTAACAACATACCTAACTGTACGTTTCCGAAGGCCAACTGGCCACACCTACAAAACTTAAAACTCGGTGACCCTGACTACAATATTAGCAGCACAGTCGACTTGCTCTTCTCGGCTGATGTGTACGCTAAGATTATTATGGACGGGGTGCTTAAAGGTGATGAGCACTCGCCAGTCGCCCAACAGACTCAATTAGGTTGGATTTTGTGTGGGAAACTACAAACATTAAATTGTCACCTGGCCATCATTGACCTCACTGATATATCTAAATACTGGGAGAACGAAGATATAACTCAAGGGATTGAAGACATAAATAAAGATGATCAATGTGAAAACTACTATAATAAAACTACTAAGCGAAGCTCGGATGGAAAATATATAGTTAAAATGCCCATGAAAGAGAACTTTGAAATTCAGCTCGGAAAATCGAGGCCCACTGCTGTCTCCCAATATTTACAACTAGAAAAGCGTCTAGCAAAAAATAGAAAGCTGTCCATTATGTACAAGGAATTTATCAATGAATACTCTGACCTACAACATATGAAGCTCTCTTCTCAGATATCAAAAGCTGGTGAAGGTCAAGAAGTCTATCTGCCACATCACGGTGTCCTGCGAGAAAATTCAATTACTACTAAACTGAGAGTAGTGTTTAACGCCTCTAGTAAGACTTCAAGTGGGAAAAGTTTAAACGACTTAATGGAAAAAGGGCCTAACCTGCAGAAGGATATTCAAACTCTAATTTTAAAGTGGAGGTCATATAAATATGCCTTCACGGCTGATATAGAAAAGATGTACAGATGCATCTGGGTATCGGCAGATCAACAGCATCTTCAAAAAATTATTTGGCGGTCTTCTCCAACCGAAACATTAAAAGACTACACTCTGTGCACCTTAACTTATGGCACAAAATGTGCGCCGTGGCTAGCGATGCGAACGCTCAAACAGCTGGCGATGGACGACGGGCATAAATACCCGGCCGCGGCACATACATTAAAAAATGAATTCTATGTAGATGACTTAATAAGCGGCTATAATTCTCTAGAAGGAGCGAAAGAACTACAAACTACATTGATCCAATTACTAAAAGGAGGAGGTTTTAATCTACGCAAATGGTCGTCTAACTGCCCAGAACTACTCGAACATCTAACTGAAGATCAAATTTCAACTAATAATACTTTTGATTTCAAACAAGAAAGCACTACCAACACCCTCGGCCTTGGATGGAATCCTAAATTGGACACATTCATATTTAACTGGAATATAAATAATACGTCGAAAAAACCACTGACAAAACGCACCCTTCTCTCTGAAATATCTCAACTCTACGATCCACTGGGGTGGCTATCTCCAGTAACTGTAACTGCAAAAATAATCTTTCAACGAGTGTGGGAACTGAAACTCGGATGGGATGAACAATTACCTATAGAAATTCAAAACGACTGGCTGAAACTGAGAGAACAAATATATATATGTCTTAAAAACTATTAAAATAAATAGATGGATTGGTGGCCCTAACAAAATCATTAACTTATATGGTTTCTGCGATGCAAGCGAAAAGGCCTACTCGTGTGTTTTGTACACGCGCGTCATTGATGTAAACGGAGAATCAGTGTTGAATTTACTTACTGCAAAGACTAGGGTTGCCCCTCTTGCACAAAAAGTTACTCTTCCACGTTTGGAATTATGTGGTGCTCTATTGTTGTCGCAATTAATGGAAAAAGCGAAACAATCATTGAATGATTATATCATCCGGATGTGGGCTTGGAGCGACTCAAAGGTTGTCTTGGCATGGCTACAGGGAGAAGAGACTAAATGGGAGAGATATGTTGAAAATAGGGTGAAGAAAATAAAGCAAGTAATTCCGCCTAGACAATGGTCTTATATCGAATCGAAGAATAATCCTGCAGACTGCGCAACTAGAGGAGTGGATCCGAAAAATCTATTGAACCACCATCTATGGTGGAACGGCCCAGAAATACTAAAAACTTTCATGGGAACGTATGATGAAGAACACATAAAATGCTTATTTACAACTAACATCGATGAAAAGTTGAAAGTGACAACCCTAGAAGAAAATAATGAGAACTTCATTGTCAACTTAATAAACAAATGCAGTTCATTAACACGGGTAAAACGCATTGTGGCTTGGATTATGCGATTCATCAAAAATATTCGAAACAATACAACAGCTGTAAAACCTGACGCAGCTAGTTACGAAACGGCGTTAGGCATTTACCTGACCACAAGCGAATTAATCGCGTCTAATAAATTTATTGTATGTTTCATACAAAGGAAAGAATTTGTAACGGAATACAATTCACTTATTAAAAAACAACTTCTGAACACGAAGAGTCCCATCTATAAACTGTATCCTTACCTGGATGAAGATGGAATCTTACGAGTTGGGGGTCGCCTGAATAAAACAAACTTACCTTTAGGCATGAAAAACCCGATCATATTACCACGAAAGGGAAAATTTACCCAACTTATAATTGACGATGCTCACACAACAACCCTTCACGGCGGAGCGCGACTTACGCTCGCTTTTATTCGCCAGCGATACTGGATCGTAGGAGGGAACCGAGCAGTAAAGACACAACTTCGTCATTGCGTACGTTGCTTACGGTTTAAAGCAACAAACAACTATCAAATTATGGCAGACCTACCACCTCAACGAGTAGTTCCTTCACGCCCCTTTACTCATACAGGGGTGGATTTCACTGGTTACGTGGATGTCAAGCTAAACAAAGGAAGAGGTGTGAAAACTTGTAAAGGATACATCGCTATTTTTGTGTGTATGGCTACAAAAGCGGTACATATTGAACTTGTATCGGACTTGAGCACTGAAACATTTATCGCCGCTTTACAGAGAATGTGCGCTAGACGAGGAACACCCAAGCACATGTATTCAGATTGTGGTACTAACTTTATTGGAGCTTCAAAGGCACTGAAAACCGAATTTGCAACATTTAAAACTGAATTACCTCAAGAGTTTTTCGACGAAATTGGAAAAATGGAAATCACGTGGCACTTTAATGCTCCAGCGTGGCCCAGCGCTGGCGGGCTATGGGAAGCTGCGGTACGTTCAATGAAGCAACATCTACATCGAATTTTGGGAGATCAAAAACTTACCTACGAGGAATTTACGACATTACTAACTAAAATAGAAGCGTGCATGAACTCTAGGCCTTTATGCCCTCTCACAGAGGATCCTGAAGAATTCTATAGCTATTTGACTCCCGGGCACTTTTTAACTGGCAGTCCTTCCTTGACGTTGCCACTATCAAACTATGAAGATGAACGGAACCTGGATTTACGTCGAAGGTGGCAACTAACTGAACATATGATGCAAAGATTTTGGAAATTGTGGTCTAGCGATTATTTAATTCAACTTCAAGCTAGAAGTAAATGGCAAAAACCAACTAAAAATATGGCCATTGGCGACATTGTCCTGGTAAAGGAAAATAACCTTCCGCCAGGGAAATGGGCAATGGGGAGAGTGATCGACGTGCACCCCGGAGAAGATGGGCATGTGAGAGTAACCACAGTTAAGACCCAATCTGGAGTAATTAAAAGACCAATCGTAAAATTATCAAAATTGCTACCAGTGGAATCTGAAGATATAGAGAGCGAAACTGTAACTCCAAATGCTTCTAACAGGTGTATACCAACAAAGAAGAAAAGTTTCATTACAACGTTTCTTTCTTTTCTCTTTATATTTACATTAATAACTCCGTCATATTGCGTTACTACTGACGTCACTCGAAGTATGACGGCGAACGCTCACATTACAAACCTCGGCCGCGAGCGTCCTATCTACTACGATACAATGGGGAAGATACAACTTATTCACGATGAATGGATCTTACTTACATACTATAACTTAACTACGTATTGGCAATCCACTCAAGATCTGGAAACTTTTTTGGAAGAAGTGAAAACCCTATGTCACAAGCTGGACCCAAGATATTGCGAAAATACTATACAACAATTACTTCATGAAATGGAACTACTGAACTACCGCAATAATATCTTACTTGCCCCGCACAAACATTTATCTGATCGTAAAAAACGCGGTCTGATTGATGGGGTGGGCTACGTCGCAAACAGCTTATTTGGAATTTTGGACCAAAGGTTCGCAGATAAATACCAGCAAGACATTCAAGCTATTCAGAATAATGAAAAACATCTTTTAGCACTCATGAAAAACCAAACTACTATCGTTGAAATCGAAAATGACATTATGAGAAAAAATGACAAGAATATTCGTTATCAATTCGATCTACTCAACAAGTTTATGAACGACACAGGCTTGAGACTAGCCAAACTCGAGTCAAAAATTGGAACCGTCATGGCAACAAACTACTTCAGTTCTGTGTCGCTCACAGCGCACTTACTGCTATCCAATTTGAAAAACGTTCAAGATATGTTTTATAACGCCCTCGTTGATGTCTACAAAGGTCACATTGATGTGCATCTCCTCACTCCAGTCAACTTAATGAAACAGCTGAGTGAAATCTCGGGGAAACTACCAAAAACTTTAACCTTCCCCGTGGAAAATATTGAAGAACAGATAAAGGAATTATACAAACTTCTATACGTAAAAGCCCGAGTTACTAACAAGTATTTCATGTTTGAGATACATATACCGTTAACCAGCGACGAAGAGTTTGCTCTTTATCGAGCTATCCCGTTACCCCTGAAAACAAAACAAGAGGAAATCGATACATATGTAACAGTATCTTATAAATACATCGCGGTCAACTTCAGGAAAAACACTTTCGCTAGCTTGGATGAAGAACAAATGAAGCAATGCATACAAAGAAGCACAGACAACTTTGTATGCAGTCTAAACTTGCCAATTGGAAATCTAGCAAGCATGGAGGCACCATGTGAGGCCAAAATATTAAGTCACGGTACGACCACACCGTGTTATATAAAGAGAAAGAAATGTGAACCCGCCTGGATTGAATTACACTCCACGAACACTTGGCTGGTGGTATGTTGCGACTCATGCTCACTTCGCACCGTCTGTGCTGGCGTTGTGGCTTCTTACCAGCTCAACATGTCTGCACTTATCACTTTAAATCAGGGATGCGTGTTGCAAACAGAAGACTTAAGTATCTACAGCCATAATCTATACCATAGTGACTTAAGCATAGACTTTGATCTGGCAAAGATACCTAAAGTAGAGCAATCGATTAATTCCATGCTTAATTCGCAACGCATACCGCAACTTCGACTACTACCTCAAGAGGAACAGCTGAGAATGGCCGGAGAACTACTGGAACAACAGAAAAACAACGAGATTCTACTTCCGTCGGGGATCACCAACCATGACATTCATCAATACTCGTTATGCTACGCCCTGGTAGCAGTCGTGGTTATCGTAACATTGATATGGGTTTCTAAAAAGCGAGGCTGGTGTAGCAAAAAGCAGTACACGCCGGAGAAATCCACAAAGCCTGAGAGTTTGAATCTACAACAATATTGCCTTAATAAGACTAAACTTCAAAATTCACCTTCGAATCTGCGTAACGACGAGGCACTAGCGACAATGGAGCAGCGTGGGCCGCCGCGACTACATTCTCGCCGAGAACAAGAAGCTGACATTGCCTTTGAATTTGACTAATAATTTACTTATTGTTTACTAGATAATTTTCTTTTATATTAATTATTTTCTTACTTTTTATATTTTTTTTCTTATTGTTTACTGACCTAATTATTTTTCTTTGAATCTTTTGTATGTAACATTAATATTTTTGTATTTTTTATAATATTTCTACTCTTTTGGGGTTAGAAATATGTACGGTTACGTACATTACTACTTGTATACATTAGTGCAAAAACAACCGCCGCGCTACACGGACGCGCGAATAAACTTACTACTAATCAACTCGACTTTCATTGCACTCAACCGTACGGTGCTAACTGGTACTGTACAGTAGTTATTGTTAGTGCTTAATTCCTTTTCGATCGAAGGAAGCCTAAGGCTACGTCATTTAATCAATCTACTTGGAAAATATTGTCTTAGGTAGAATAATAAATTTAAACTATTAACAGAACTGTCGCAAGTCCACATCGCCACCAGTTGAGCCTCCACCGCTGACGCACAAGTCGCTGGCCCCCACGCCGACCGCCGCCACGCCCCCCGCGCCGCCCCCCGCGCCCGCCGCCGCGCGCCGCCTGCCCGCGCCGCTGCCCGTGCCCGTGCCCGCCAAGGTCGCTAGGGGGCACAAGAGGGTGTTGCTACGAATGAAGGTAGAGTGATGCTCTGCTGCAACTGTTTAATGACTCGTGGCAAACATAGGTTAACCAGTGTCGTGGAAGATGCACATACAACAAATTTAAAAATAGCCGGGGAATTATAATTTGTCAAATTACTAATAAATATGTCCGTTTTGTACGTGTAGGTGGCGGGTGGCGGTCCGGACGGATCACGACTATGGGCGGTGACCAAGGGCCCTAACACGGCCGCGTCGAGTTCTACCTCAGCTCCCCCAACGCCCTCGACTAGAAGCTCAACGCCGCCCAGTACGCCCAAGCCAGTCACACCCACGCCCGCGCCGGCCGCGTCCTCGCCCTCACCCGTGCCCGTGCCCGCACGCACCCCACCCGTGCCCGTGCCAGTGCCCGTACGTGCACCGTCCGCGCCCATGCCAGTGCGCACCCCCCCGGTGCCGGGGCCGGTACCGACACCCCCAGCGCTGGATAGCATCCCACGTCCCAACCTGCCTCAATCGCTGGCGGTACTCAACGGCAGGCGGTTTATCGTGGTGCCAAGGGCATTGGTGCAAGCGGCACACATTTGACATAGGTAACGTACTAATAGATACAAACTTATCTATTTTATATATTTTATATATTTTAACGAATTTTATGTCTATATATGATATATATTACCTCAAGCTTCTATGTAAGTAGTTTCGTATACATTACACATCCATGACGCGTATGCGCGTCGTGAGCATTGCAAGCGTTGATTGAAATAGTAAAGGCAAGTGGTTACTGCTACTGATCGATACTTGTTATGAATTTCAAATAGGATTGATAGCTACCTGAGGGATTGCTACCCCAAAGGACTAGGTTGAAATACCTTGTGTCTTTGTTGTATCACACCAGTCAAAACAGAACAAGGCACAGTTTGTCACTGATGTCATTAAACTTATAGATGTAGCAATAGGAAGTGGTGGCCATAGCATAGTATCAACCATGAAAAAGTAAACTTGTTTAGAAATGTTAATTGAACATGTTGGAAATGAAAAGCATACAAACATAACTGAAAGTTTAAAATTAAAGAGTAAATAAATTGATGGATAAATAAATTAATGAATAAATAAATTAATGAGTTTATAAATTAATGATTTTATAAATTAATGAGATCATAAATTAATGATTAAATAGTAAAATTTATTTTCTTTCCCCAGGGAGCCCCAGCCGTGTGAAGCAGCATCCCAGTCCAATAAGAAAACACAAGATCGCAATAGCTTATAACATTGTCATTACGTAGAAATCATAACACTCGCATAAGAAGCTTAAGAGACTGATATCACGACATCTCTAACAGGCAATCTGAGTGTTTTATTATTCAATATTTATTCAGGGGAGATTGACGTTTAGTATAACCCGGTCAACTTAAATAGTGACCTGTTTAGAGTGATCATATTATTTTTATGATAATTGATAACTATCGTTATATACATATTGTTAAGTTCTCTTTTGTTGTATTGGTATATTACTATTCTTTTAAACAAATAAGATTTAACTGAAAAATTAGCAAAATAGATTGGCAACTATTTATTATATCGACATTTAATTTAACAGGGTCATTTTATGTATATTGCAGGGCCATTTTATGTATGTATATCCTTTGCCTTGTTGTGATTGTAAGCGCGGGTTCTCATTAAGTTGACCGGATTATATTTATGAGAGAAATATAGGGTGGTGATAATATTTAACACTTCAGCTATATTTGTGTGTCATACTAAGATTTAAATAAGTTATAAAGAGGTGAATGATTTTATAGTGAAGTATTGGCTGTTGCAACGATATGTGCTATATGATATGGCTGTTGCAATGATATGTGTTCTATTTCTAGGGTGTGCGAGTATCATTCAAATCGTATTGAATCGAATAATTCACACAATAAATCGAACAATTCCCGACATATCGAAATATTTGTGGATTTTCTATTGTTCCCAATTTGAATTCCATTACATCGTAGATCAAAATATTCTACTTACGAATAGTATACTTTTTGATTAGAAGTCAATTACCCGGAGAAAATAATTGTTCGATTGCAATATATGATAATCTTTAGAAAAATCTAGATACTAATATTGGAAACAGTCTTTTCAGTTCATTTTGGTTTTTATAATAATTAATTTCCGTAAGAAAAAAAAAACATCTACAGAAAAAAGGTTACACAGT